>JAJTWR010000305.1:112500-122500 GCA_021613335.1 Whitmania pigra
CGATGAATTAGTTTTGAACGACAACAACGACGCGATGAAGATGATGATGGTTTTGATGATGCTAACGCAGTTGCGCTACATTTCACTTGAGAACTTTCAAAGGACATTTGTTGATGTTGTTGATGTAATTACTTTTTGAATGTTTGAATTAGATAATTTAAAAAAATAAATAAGTATTTTTTAATCAAAGATTTGCCGTTGAATTCAGTTAGTATTGGCCAATCAATTCTAGACGTTTCAACAATTTCGATTCATTTAGATATCTAGTTATCATCATTATCATCAACATCGCCATCAACATCACCACCTTTATGATCATCGTCATCATCAACATCGCCATCAACATCCCCACCTTTATTATCATCGTCATCTTCACAATCATCGGAACGCCAATCAGCCTCCCCATCGTTTGTAATCATCAGCGATCGCCATCTTGAATCGCTAGATCACGTGAATGTCCACGTGACCGAGGGAAGAAGTGCATTAGAGTGTTTACTTTATGGAGACCAGGACTTCCTTTGCCCTTGAAGAGAGTATCGCCTGATGCTGAGGAGCGCATTTGATGGTGTTGACGTCATCGTCATCGCCGCCATCGTCATCATCATCGTCATAGTCGTTATCGTCATCGTCATCATCATTGACGTCACCGTTATCGTCATCATCAGCAGAATCATGGTCATCGTCATCACCATAGTCATCGTCGTCGTCGTTGTCAGAGTTTGTACCCAATCAGGCAAATATGGAAATGATGAGGTCACTAGATGTATAGGTGGACATCGTTAGATGTGAAGGATTGGTCGGATAAGTTGTGACGACGATGACGATGGCGATGACGATGACGATGGCGATGACGATGACGATGATGTTGATGATGATGACTGCAGCTGCTGCTGCTGATGATGATGATGACGACGACGACAATGACGATGACGACGACGACGATGACGATGACGATGATGACGAATATGGGACTATTTTTTGAACATATTGATGTGTGCCATTAATAATTATTTACTTTGCATCAGAATAATAAATGTTCGTGTCGCAATAATTCAGTATTTATTTTTTTATTATTATATATCGATTTTGCTTATTTATTTTTTTTGGTGGTTATTCCTTTCATTTTTATTATTAGTTTTTTTTTGCATTAGTTGTTCAGAATTTGACATTAGGTTTCAAGAACGAACGAACGAACGAACGAATGAATGAATGAATGAATGAATGAATGAATGAATGAATTAATGAATGAATGAATGAATGAATGAATGAATGAATGAATGAATGAATGAATAATGAATGAATGAATGAATGAATGAATGAATGAATGAATGAATGAATGAATGAATGAATGAATGAATGAATGAATGAATGAATGAATGAATGAATGAATGAATGAATGAATGAATGAATGAATGAATTAATGAATGAATGAATGAATGAATGAACAAATGAATGAATGAATAAATGAATGAATGAATAAAATAAAAAATTATTTCTTCGGTCTATTTTTAACGAACAATTCCCGAAACAAATGCATTTAATTCGTTTAAATCTCGCCGTTGAGAATAACAAGTTTTCACTTATTTATTATAATTTTTTATTTTCAATCGAAAAAACCCGAAAACCGAAATAATGAAATTGAGGAGCAAATTGAAAGAAATTGCATCTGCGGAGAGTTGATTTGGAATCCAATTATCGAAGGATTTGAGCGTTGGAATCCCTTTGGGCTCATTTTTTTTATGTTCGTGCCTTGTTTTAACCGTTGAAACTGTTGATCTGATGTGGCGGGGTTCTGACGGGGAAGGAGCGCTATATAAATGTATACAAGAAGCGCCTCTGACGCTATACATATGGCGCCATATAAATGAAGTTACAATTACAATTAGTAATAAATGTTGTTAATAATATTAGTAATAAATGTTGTTAATAATATTATTGATAGTTATAACGACAATATTAAGTGCTTTCACCAGACTAGACTTGCCTAAGAACAGCCTCCTACCGCAATAAAAATAAATAAGGCTCTCAAAAAATCGGATAAATACAAATATAAATACATAATGCAAATTATTGTTGCTGTTATTGTTATAATAAAATGTATTTTTTGATTGCTTGCTTGATTGATTTATTTTAATTGCTTTCCGAGAAACTAGAGAATTTTTTCGTCCCCTCATCAATTCGAATGTCAAACATAAGCCCGGCGCTATGTGTCTGACTTGGCATAATTATAAAACCACGATCATTACGATGACGACGACGACGACGATGATGACGACGACGACGATGATGATGACTACGATGGTGATGCTAATGACGATGACGTTCATGGTGACACAAGCTCTTCAAGCAATCGATCACTTACATCACATTTTCAATCATATCGTTACTAAAAATCAATTTTTTTGTCATGTGCTATAGAAGAGGGATTTGTCTTTGTTGCATGGGTCAAATTGATAAAAAGAGATGGAATTATTTGATTTTATGGAATTAACGCAATATTTAGGTTGATTTATGAGCACAAAGGTGATTTGTATAGCGCTAATTATTATTGTCACGCTGATGACTATAAGCTACACCGTTACGAAAGAGACATTCATTTTTCTCTGATAACATCAAACATGTTAAAAAACAATTAATTATTTTATTTAAGCAATTTTTCTGAAGTATTGGTTGATTAAAAAATTTAAGATGGTTTGCCCGGATTTATCTGATATTAATAAATATTAAGAAAAAAGTTAGTTATATATCAACATATTATTACTATTATAATTGTTTTTAAATTATTATTTTTAATATTATTATTATAATATTATTATTATAATATATTATTATAATATTATTATTAATATATATTGTATATATATATATATATATATTTATTTATTTATTTAAAATTAAGCAATTTGTAAATTGTAATTAGGTAACAGTGCTTTTTATTTTTACTTACACAATTATAATTGCTTTAAATTCAATTTTGTCAAATATTGTAACATAATATATTAATAATGGCAACCAATTTTTATTCGGAGGAATTTGCATGCTATACAAAGGCCTATTAAAATCTCGTAAAACTAATCATCAACTAATTAATGAACTGCCGCACCTTTTCATCTGTCACTTTATGTTGTTCCGTGATCAATGATATCCATCTTCTGCTTATCCATCTATTCACCCATCCATCCATCCATCCATCCATCCATCCATCCATCCATCCATCCATCCATCCATCCATCCATCCATCCAACAATTTGTCAACAACAATTAACATGTTTTATATTATATTATATTATATTATATTATATTATATTATATTATATTATATTATATTATTATTATATTATATTATATTATATTATATTATATATATTATATTATATTATATTATATTATATTATATTATATTATATTATATTATATTATATTATATTATATTATATTATATTATATTATATTATATTATATTATATAATTGCCTGTCCGTTTAGTATCTCTGACAGCAAGTCATAAATTTCTCATCACCATGGAGCGCCCATTTGGTAGCTGTGCCACGAGAATCAAGAGGGTGGTATTTCTTTGGGCCCGTGTCATTTTGAGGGCGTTTTATGGGCAGCTGTGATCGCGGGTCGCTTGCCCCCAACCTTGTCGTAAGTTGTTGGATGAATTGTGGTGCTGGGTGGTTGTGAGGTATGCTGTTTTGGGGTGGAGGCTTGAACCTGCAATCAATCAGGAGTCATGTGCTTGTCACGTGGTTGTGACGATAATAGCAAGAACATTACAATGAATAATTTTATTATGAATAATTTTGTATTGAAGACAATAATGATTAATGTTATAATAGTGTTAATGATATTAAAAAATATTAAGATTATTGCATAAATAAGTACATTATTAAAACAATGTTTATATATATATATATATATATATATATAAATAAGTTTTTGTTACATTGTTTTACAAAATTATATGCTTTATTATAAAAGTAGATTAATTATTCAAATATCAGTGTTTTACATCTTTATAGCTGTATTTATTACTTTTACAACAATGTATTAATTTTACAACATTTTTTGTTTATTGTGAAATCAATTGTTTGTAAATTAATTTATCTTTATCGAGACAAACAAATGAATATTTTTACGCGTTTATGAAATTCACATTTTAATTATTCCCTTTAATATACGAGGTTTCACCCAATTGTGGGAATTGAACACACAGCCTATGGACTAGAAATTTCCCGCTATTAAATCTATCCATATGCAATTACGTTTCTATCAAAATATTAGCAATATTTTAATATTTACTCCAGATTATTTTTGTTTTATATATATTTTTTTTATAATTATTTAAAAATGACTTTTGGTTACTTGATCTAAAATTTATATATTAAAAAAGTGAATATTTTGTTCAAAAGTTACTATTTTGATGTCATCCACCTACTCCTCAATTAATAATTCATAAAATCATTTAAATTGAAATAGAAGAAAAATTATAAAAGAGCATACATTTTTTAAATAAAAAATACCTTTAAAATAAATAACATGCAATTACAAAAGAAACATTAACCGCTTCCTTAATTCATTAAAGAGTTCACAAATTACTTAGCAAATTACAGAGCATTTTTGAACATTTTGTCGTAAAAATACGAAAATTGTTTGGCAAACCGGAAGCAGTCAGCAAACGAAAGCAATACATCCGGTAGGACGAGCTTAACAATCTAAAAGTGCCTTTACAAATGGGACCGAAATTTCGAAAAATTTATTTTCCAGGTGAAATTTTTATTTTAAAACGAAAAATTTGCGGAGTAAATACCAATGAAAATGACGAATAAATGCTGGAAAATGATTCTAAATGAAGCGGAAGCAGATAAAAATATCCTGTTGAAAGTTGATCCTTTTCGGTGCTTCCAGGAATTCCTTAATGTTTTTTCGTTCATCGCCATCACTATCATCACCAACACTATCATCACAACCACTATCATCCCCGCTGCTATCGTCATCCTCGTCATCTTCATCACCATCCTGCCATCATCATCGTCACCATTGTCATCATCGCCGCCAGGGAAGCTGTCGTAAATGAGGACGGAAGATGTAAAGATGTATTCATTATTACATCACAGGAATTATTTTATTCCAAGATGATTTTTAACCTCATCATTATTTTTAGCCCCTGCAGATTTTTCTTGGAAATTAAATTTCCAAGGACGAAGACGAGCAATTTTCATTCATCCATGAGGAATCTGAACCAATTAAAAATGGGGTTGGGTTTGGAGGGGATGGCTGGATGGGTGAGCAATTGGATGGGTAGAGAAGGAGTGAGAGTATTTTTTATTACCTGAAATTACCATTATGCAGACTGAACAATTATTAAGTATGATAATTCATTTTATTAATTAAGGTTACTCTTATTACACAAGAAACGGTTTTACTATACTACATATGTGTTACACATTATAAATCCACATAACTAATATTAATTAATCTTACCGGTTATGATTAAATGTACGTTGATATGATTAATATTGATTATCGGTGTTATGATTAATTATTACAAGAGCTCTGATAAAAGTGACGATCACGCTCAAAAATGCGTTTTTTTTGAAAAGATTTTAAGTGATTCTGTAATTATTAGTTTTAAAATTAACTTTGAATTAATTTTTCTTATTGTTAACTATAAAAATTAATTAGGAATTAATTGTAAATATTATTTTTAAATTTAATCGCGAAATAATTACATAGTAAATATTAAAACAACTAGGTAACGATGGTAAAAAACCGGGCAAATTATTATGATTATTATGATTATTATTATTATTATTATTATTATGATGATGATGATTATTATTATCAATTCAAAACAAATTCACAAATAATTTTTAAATATAATAATAACTATAATAATTATTATCACTATCACATCATAATCATCATCACTGTTACTAATAATGACAAGATGTTTACACAGATTAATATGGCCGCTCGTTTATTGATCACGTGATGTTTTCAAAAGCTCAGGCCGGCAATAAGTCGTGAGCGGGAATTCATCAGACGATTGACGTCAAATCATAACAGAGCATTCAGGCATCTGCAATTAATCACTCTGCTTCCATCACTTTATCATCAATTTGTACTATCATCATTTCTTCTTCATCATCTTACAGTGTTCGCGTGTTCTTCATCCTCATAGTTATCATCATAATCACCCCATAACATTATCATCAAGACTCTTTGTGATATTAATAGTTCATGATAATAACTAATTAATTAATTAATAGATGTTAATAAATATTTATTCATGAGCCTAATAAATTCACGACTCAGATTATTATTATTGATGCCATTTTTATTATTAATCGAGGTAATAACTTTCAACATCGTTCTAATTCTTGCACCTGCTTCAAACCCGAGCATAAAACCGACGACACGAGGGAAAAGAGAGTGAACCAATTTGGAGTACAAGTACCCCAAGTACAATTACAAAAAGTACAACAAGTACAAGTGCCCCAAGTACAAGTACAAGAAGTACAAGTACAAGAAGTACAATAAGTACAAGCGCCCCAAGTACAAGTACAAAAAGTACAAGTACAAGTACCCCAAGTACAACAAGTACAAGTAATCTTGTTTCTGCTTGTACTGCAATGGAACAGACGAATGAAAAAGTACAAGTACAGTTGAGAGATTAACAGGAGGAGCCATCAGCATCATAATCATCATCATCATCATCATCGTAATCATAATCGTCCCCGCATATTTCGATCTTTGTGCACTCGATGACACAGAGAGATATTTACCTGCTCATCTTCATCCCCAGATTTGGACGACCAATTAGAAGTCCATTTGCAAGTCACGTGTTTTAAATTTTGAGGAAATAAAATGTTTAATTTGATGAACTGGAAAAAATCTTTAAGTGCGACCGCCGACGATGATGACGACGACGACGACGACGATGATGATGACGACGACGACGATGATGATGACGAATAGCACTTGAATGTCAAAATATCTGCATTCAAAACGCATTTAAAGAAGGCGACGTTGATTGATCGAAGTTTGAAGCGTTGGACGAATGAATGAATGAATGGATGAATGGATGAATGCAAGGTAAATAACGATTATCATCATCATCATTATTATTATTATTATCGTCATCATCATTACCGTCATCAGAGTTATAAACATCCGCATCTCCATGGCAACGAGAAATTGAATCCTTACGAAGAACAAGACACCTCCCCATTATCGCGTGAAGGAGATTCAGAAGCAGAAGTGGAAGGAGGAGGAGGAGAAGGTGTTGGTAGGTGATGGACGGAAAGAATGAATGAACGAACAAATGAATAAATGAATGATTTAGTAAATTAATGAACCAACGAATTAATAAGCAAATACCGATGAATGAATGAATGCATTAATAACTATAATTAATATCATAACTAATTAATTAATAATAACAAACGAACGAACGAATGAATGAACAAATAAATTTACGAACGACTGAAGAAAAAACACGGAGCAGCCCTGGAAAGCTTCATGAATCTCAAGGAAGAGAGGCCACCATCGATCAGGGAAAGACAAATATCCTTCCGTGACGTGAAGATGAAAGGCTACCGTCTCGGATTTTCCACCCTTTTACGAATCTGGTGCTCCATTCAGACACGCCGCGCTATTCATTCCACCACCCATTACGATTGGTTGGCAAGAAGGGAAGGGGGGGTTGAGGGACCAAGGTGCGGTCGCGTGACGGTGCCATCCAGGTGGGGTTCGTATGAATCAAATGGTTTTTTCCACCTCCGCACCTGCCGACCGTTTGAACTGTGGACGAATTTTATTGCTAGGATGAGAAGCAGTTGCGTGTATGTGTTGTTGATGTCGTTGTTGTTGTTGTTAATGCTGTTGCAGTAGTTGCTGTTGCTATGGCTACTGATGTTGTTGCCAGAGTAGTCGGTTTCACGAATGACATTCTTGTTGTTGTTGTTTAATTTGTTTCAGTTGTTAAACTAAAATGGTTCAGTGATTCTTTCTGACGTTTTCGGGCGCTAAGTGCAACATTTAGCGAAAATAAATTCTAAGAAGGTTTCTGAAAAGTCGACGATTGGTGAGAAATGATGGCATTTAGCTGTTGTAATTTATATTTTTATCTTTGCAAATAAAACATTTTAACTTTGAAATTAAAAATCAATCATAAGGTGAATGCCTGGGTTATTAGTCTTTAAATATCGAAAATTTTATTCGATTAAATTGGGCATGAATTTTTAAGAGAAAATAAATTAAAAATTATCACATTAAAAATCACACCAAAATCAATAAATTATTAAATTATTAAATTGTTAAATTGTTAAATTGTTAAATTGTTCAAAACAATTTGCGTTCGAATCCAACACCTGGAGATATTCATTCCATCTTGCCGATGATGCTGAGAATGAACTGCCCAATTCATCATCTTTAAACGGGTCGGCATGTTCATTCAAGCAGTACATGGCAGCCATTTCAAGACCTGTGGCAACTTTGGCTGGTGCAGCGATTTTGAAGATCATGATGATGATGACGACGACGACGACGATGATAATGATGATGATGATGATGATGATGATGATGATGATGATGATGATGATGATGATGATGATGATGATGATGATGATGATGATGATGATGATGATGATGACGGAAGCGATAAAAGCAGACGATAGCGATAATTTCCCTTCCATCTGCCCAAGTGGGGCAATTATGCTTTTTTTTTTCGTGGGGTCCAAGAGTTCTTTTGTGGGATTAATTTTCTTTTAAATTTAAACTTTTAAGCGCCTTCTGAAGAGTTGTATGTCATGGTACTTCTTAAAGATTGGTTTTCAGTTTAAAAAATAAATCGAAACTAACAACAGCCTATACCAGTGGTGTGTGAGAAGGGATGAAAAGTTTTGTTTTGGTTTTTTGTGAGGGGGGTGAGGTGGGGAGGTGTGGGGTGTAAAAAGTTTAGGAACTTGAGGTGAAAAATGAAGTTAAAAATGAATTTGTTTAGTGGAGATTACGAATTTATAATTTATTACAGATCCATACAGTTAGTGAATTGTTAATCAAACAGTTGGCATTGGTGTTGGAGATGAAGATGATGATGATGATGATGATTATTATTTATTATTATGATGACGACGATGGTAATGATAATGGAGATGATGAGCATTTCGGAAATTCCACCGGTGCTAACTGATCCTCCTGTATTGCAAGCAATCCAGGTGACAAATGTGACCTCAGAAGTAATCACAAAAGGTGTCCATGCATGCATTGTTCATGCATTGAATTGTGCATCAGGAATGCATGCGATCCATATGTGACTTGGATGCTTGCATTGCACAATGTTTAATGATGCTAAATGGTTGGTAAATTGGGGAGGATATGGATGAGTGAATGGAAGGGTGGATGGTTTGATAAACATTAATGTACTAACGAACGAACGAACTAATGAAAGAATGAACAAAAAGAATAAATGAAGATTTTTTAACAGATTCTTGGATGGACAGACTTAATGATAAAGCGATGGCGAAATGGATGGATGAATGGACGGAAGGAAGGATGGAAGGATGAATGACGAATGAATGAATGGAAAATATTGCACCTTATTTCACAAGACAGAAGAGACAAAATGTCTGGATTTATTCCCGCCAGGATTTAAGGTGCCACATCGAAATTCCTGTGAAGCTTCGGGTGAAATATGAATCAAATACTTTCGCCTAAAAATAACTTTTTAAGAACAAATCAATTTAATATCAAAATTAAATTCTCGAAAATGTGAACCTCGACTTAATATTAAAAACATGATAAACACATCGAACACTAATAATAACAATAATTATTAGCATTAATAATTAAATTATAACGAATCAAACATATAAATATAAGTCATGAAATAATTTGTTATATATCCATAAAATTAATTATATATTTACACATTATGAAATATTTATACATACCAAAATATTAATAATTTCTAAATAAAATTTAATCTTAAAATTCCA
>JAJTWR010000305.1:127500-130000 GCA_021613335.1 Whitmania pigra
CATGTGATGTGATGTGGTATTATCATGTGATGTGATGTGGTTTTATGTGATGTGATGTGATGTTATGTGGTATATGTGATGTGATGTGGTATTATGTGATGTTATGTGGTATTATGTGATGTGATGTGGTATTATGTGATGTTGATGTGGTATTATGTGATGTTATGTGGTATTATGTGATGTGATGTGGTATTATCATGTGATGTGATGTGGTTTTATGTGATGTGATGTGATGTTATGTGGTATTATGTGATGTGATGTGGTTTTATGTGATGTGATGTGGTTATCATGTTATGTTGATGTGGTATTATGTGATGTTATGTGGTATTATGTGATGTTATGTGGTATTATGTGATGTGATGTTGGTTATTATGTGATGTGATGTGGTTTTGTGATGTTATGTGGTATTATGTGATGTGATGTGGTATTATGTGATGTGATGTTGATGTTATGTGGTATTATGTTATGTTATGTGGTATATATGTGATGTGATGTGGTTTTATGTGATGTGATGTTGATGTGGTATTATGTGATGTGATTGTTATGTGGTATTATGTGATGTGTGATGTGGTATTATCATGTGATGTGATGTGGTATTATCATGTGATGTGATGTGGTTTTATGTGATGTGATGTGATGTGGTATTATGTGATGTATGTGGTATTATGTGATGTTGATGTGGTATTATGTGATGTGATGTGGTATCATGTGATGTGATGTGGTATTATGTGATGTTATGTGGTATTATGTGATGTGATGTGGTATCATGTGATGTGATGTGGTATTATCATGTGATGTGATGTGGTTTTATGTGATGTGATGTGATGTTATGTGGTATTATGTGATGTGATGTGGTATTATGTGATGTGATGTGGTATTATGTGATGTGATGTGATGTTATGTGGTATTATGTTATGTTATGTGGTATTATGTGATGTGATGTGGTATCATGTGATGTGATGTGGTATTATGTGATGTTATGTGGTATTATGTGATGTGATGTGGTATCATGTGATGTGATGTGGTATTATCATGTGATGTGATGTGGTTTTATGTGATGTGATGTGGTTTTATGTGATGTTATGTGGTATTATGTGATGTGATGTGGTATTATGTGATGTGATGTGGTATTATGTGATGTGATGTGGTATCATGTGATGTGATGTGGTATTATCATGTGATGTGATGTGGTTTTATGTGATGTGATGTGATGTTATGTGGTATTATGTGATGTGATGTGGTATTATGTGATGTTATGTGGTATTATGTGATGTGATGTGGTATTATGTGATGTTATGTGGTTTTATGTGATGTGATGTGATGTGGTATTATGTGATGTTATGTGGTATTATGTGATGTGATGTGGTATTATGTGATGTGATGTAATGTTATGTGGTGTTAAATGGTGCGTTTGGTGGAGTTGTGGCGCGAAAGGACTGCACATAAAGCAGATTATTTTGTCGTCTGCGAGAGAATTCTGTCCCATTCGTTTGGATATACACGTCCTCTTCTTGAGATGGCCTCCTAATTGTGATCTATTTTTATATTTAAGTTTTTATTTTATAGTTATTTTTGTTTTTATTTAATGCTTTTTTCTTTACTTTGGTAAGGCATTTGTTTCTCGTAGGTTGGAAAATAATTATGAATTAATCCATTATTAATTTATTAATTACTATTAATTTCATTCAGTTTAAATTGTTATACTAAAAAAAAACTCAGCGCAGATAATTTAAAAAATCTTTTGTTTTTTAAAAAATGTTATTATTATTATTATTGTTATTATTTATAAATCTGTTGGATGTATTAAAATTTATGTAAAAGTATATTATCATCCAGAATGACCCGAACTTCCACCTGCCCTCAAAACACGCACCAACCTGTAGCCATCGTCACCGCCTTCATCGACGACAGGTGTACGAACAAGTGTTCCACCATCAACCAGGTGACTTATTCACCATACCTTCCTTCCTTCCTTCCAAGGACCAACTTTCCAGCATGGCTTCTTTCCTCAGTGCTCGCCTGGGAGACGCAAAATGGTACCGGCATTTTGCTTCATCCGTTGCGATAAAACACCTGAGATTCTCTTTCGAGGAGGAATGGACGTATTTGAAAGGATCCGAATTTTTCTGGTTCATTTTGGCGCTGAATTTTGCGCTGTTTTTTGCTCGGAGTCCAAAGAATTCCCGTTGCTCTAGGAACGGAAGCGCTATCGATCCCGGATCGTAGATGAGTCATGACAACGTGTTGAATGACAAAAAACTAAATAAACGAATGCCATGAAAGTAATCAGATAAAGTAACGAAAGTATCGCGGAAAGTATTTACCCAGATGGGGCGGTGGATCGATGAGTAGGTGTTTCCGTGGCTCTGCTTTTCCTGGCGCACTTTAAGCTCCGTTCATAAATCTTCTCCGCGGTCTTTCCATTGATCCGGGGAATTGCTATGCACCTTGATATTTGTTTTCAAGGCTCTTTCGACGCGAATCCGTGTCTCCTGTCATG
>JAJTWR010000305.1:137500-175000 GCA_021613335.1 Whitmania pigra
AATGGCAGGGCAGCAATCAAGAAGCCATGTTGTTCATTTGCATAACCACCCCATGCTTGATTTAGGACAGCATTTCTATCTCATGAAAAGTTCGCTTTCGAATGGACGTCCAATATTTTTCGGGCTCCGAAAATGTCTTTGCATTTTGATGGTTTCTCGTCTGCATTTTTACCGCCTCTTTTTCTTGCAGCTTTTTCTTGTATTTTTTATATTATATTATTGGTATACTACTATTTGTATGAATACAAATCATCATCATCATTATCATCAGCATCATCATCGTTATCGTCATCCTCATCGTCATCGTCATCGTCATCATAATCATTATCATTATCATTATCATTAATAATAATAATAATAATATTATTACTTATTGTAATTAATATTATACGATATTTAATGTTGTTTAGATTTCCAATCAGTTATTTACGCCTCCATGTTATTGAATTAAAACGAATTTAAAAATTACTCGACATTGCAATAATAAGAGACTGAAATGGATTTAGGACTCAGGTGATGCAATCTCCCGATAAGAGGACAACGAATGCCTCCATTTCTCATCTTAAGATGTCCTAACTCGTCCATGTTCCGAAAGGATAAAACCAGAAAAATTTTGGAGATGATATTAAATTAGTCAATAAATAATTTTTGTCGCTATTATTATTATTATTATTGTTATTATTATTATTACCAGGGATTTATAATTATGACTATTACAACTAATTAAACTAGTAAAGGTGATTAAGGATTTTGATTTTTTTTTTTCAATGTCAAAAAAGCCGTATCGTTCGATGGTTGGCAATTAATTTTGACAAATGAAAGAATTCATTAAGAACAACCACGCACTCTATTCGGGGACAACGTTATGTTTGACATTAACACTGACGATGTTGATGACGATGACGACTATGTCAATATCAAGAATATATAACCACTTTTAAATGTTTAAAATATTAAAATTTATGACGCTTCAATTTATTTTAATCTTCTCTTTTGTTTTTTGTTTTTAACTCGATTCCATTAGGAATTTTGTTCTTGGTCTCGTATTCAATTAATCTTTCAAATTCAAAGACAAAAATCCAATTTAATCCTGGTGAAATGTTTCCAAATTTTCCAGTAAATTTGTTTCTGTTAAATCGAGAAAATGTTGGACCACAGTACAATGTATCTGGTATAGATAGAAAGTCTATTCAACATATCACAATCATCGTCGTCATTATTATCCATCATCGTAATCATCATCATCATCAACGACGTCAACGTCGTCAACTAGAGCGCATTAATACACTGATCATGCATTCCCGCCATGTCCATTTCTGTCTGCTTTAAAATTAATTTGCTGAAAATGTTTTTCTTCTCAGCAGTCGATAATCCATTTGAATGCAAAAGTTTTTTTTGCAGTACCGGAGAACAATAAGTTTCTTTAAAAATTAATTCTTACATAATATTAAGTTATTCCTCCAATTAATTATTATATAATAACAAATTATACCTCCATTTCACAACTTGATTTAATTTATAAAAATAAGAATATTCTTCTTAAATCATGTTGAGGTAAATTATCAAAGAATTATTGTTTTTATTAACAAAAGAAATATTATCAAGGAGTTATAATTTTATTAATTAATAAAAATAGTTATTATCGCAAAACCACGGTGTCGACCTAAAAGCATTGAAGAGCGTCATTTCTTCCACCTGAAAAAAAATCCATGCTTCTCCAGATAACCAAGAATTCGCGAATTTGCATTTAAAATGTTTCCTGATTTTTTTTTCTTGTTCAATGTTTTTTTATTACTCTCATTTTCTTTCTTGTCTTCAGATCACCGATGTAGGCGGCTGACAGTTTCCGAGATGAAGGGGAGAGTAAACATCCCTGACTTCATCTTCGTCCTCCTCATCATTTTAGGTTCATCCGGTGAAACAACCAGACCCAGCGGACTGCTGTCTGACTTTGTAGACTGTGCCTCACTCTTGAAGGAAGCCAGCGCTGGTCCAGGCGACGCTCGTTCCTCGGCAACTGAAGACGACTATGCCGAAATTTACTATGAAGATCGAGCAAATCGATTGCCAGGATCGACGTCTGGCGAACCGATTTGCCTTTGCAGCGAGGATTTCAGTGAGGTTCATTGCTCGGCTCTGACGGATAACGAGGGGAACAGCCTCTTCCTCCCTGGTGCCATCTACGGTAGTTTGGCAAGTCTCAGAAGCGACTTCAGTCAGCAGGATAAACTCAAATCTCTGAACAAAACTTCATCAGAAGACCCTCTGCTCCTCTCTTCATTCCACTTGAAAAAGAACTCTGTCAAGTCCATGCTTCCTCGAAACATCTTGCAGAGCATGAAGTTCCAGCGAGTCGTTTTCAGCTTCAACGAGATCGGTAACCACCTCGGACACAACCTTTTCTTTTCCAAAGAAACTCTCGAAGCCGTGGAGGTTTTGGAGATGGGAAAGTGCGACTTGGGATCGATTCTACCCCGACGGCTCCTGAGAGGGTCAAAAAAACTCCGCCGTCTCTACCTCTGGGGTAACAGGATCAAAACCTTTCCACCCAATTTCTTCTCCGACTCCAGGTCACTTTCAGAGTTGGTCCTGTGCGGAAACAGCATCTCAAATCTCGACGAACTTACGTTCGGAGGGATTGATCAGTTCAAGAATCTGAAGCTTCTGGACCTCGACAAAAACGGCATCACGTCTCTACAGGGTATTAAATTTCGTGATCGATTTAAGCAGAATTCCGAGTTCTCCGGGCACTCGTTTTCCATGTCTTTCGACGAGAAGGAAGAGGCCCCTTTGTCCAGGGTCATCGGCAACAAACTGGAGACCCTGAAACTGGGAGGGAACAGCATTCACACTCTCCCCGGCGGTTTCCTGTCCGATCTGAAGTACCTCAAATTTCTCAAACTCGACAACAACGGTCTCAGCTACGTCTATCCAGGCGCCTTTGACGGCTTGCAGAGTCTGGTAAGACTGAGTCTTGCCTGGAACATGATTGGTTATCTGCCCGACGACATATTTGCTCAAATGAGCCACCTCCTCATACTGGAATTGCAGGGCAACCGACTCGAACACCTCTGGTTCAGAACTTTCAGGGGCCTCTCCTCACTTCAAACTTTGGATCTCTCGAAGAATAGGCTTTCCGCTCTGGCAGAGGGCCTCTTCCAACATTCTCCGTCCTTGATACGAATCGACCTCAGCCACAACCAGCTCCAGTTTTTGGACGAGTGTTCCTTTCATCGGCCCATTCACAGGCTTCAATCCGTCTCCCTTGTCGACAATCCTATAGTCTGCAGTTGTACCTTATCCTGGCTCTGGAGGTACACTGAGTCTGCGGACCGCCATCAGGATCAGACGGCTAACAGCACGATGGAAGCAATAAGGTCGACAGGTCGGCTTCAAATACGTCCTTCTTTTCGCGAAGACTCAGGTCTCCAACATCGTCGTCGTCGTCATCATCTTCGTCCACTGCACCACTATCACCATCATCATCATCATTATCACAATCAGCATCATCGTCGTCGTCAGCACCTACACCAGCAAAGAAATCGCAGAAAGAGAAGGCGACAACCAGATTACAATTTTCCGGACAACTACACCGATTTCATTGACGAGTATGACCAAATTTCAACGGACGATGACGACGACTTTATCATGGAAGCTAAAAATGGCTTGCCCGAGATCCCGGATCACATGAAACCCCTTCGTAACCTCGTCACGTGGGGAAGCTGTACCCTGGTCTCCAAGGAAACTCAACAACAACAACAGCAGCAGCAGCAACAATACAGGGGCACAAAATCAACGTCTTCTTCGAATCTTGCAAAGGACTCTAAACAACTTCCAATTTCAAGTTTCCAAGTCCGACTGATGCTCAACTGCTCCGTCGAAAAGTGTGACGATGAGCTGTGATGACCTTTGGAGAGCCCGGGCTCTAGTTCTCTTTAAAATGAGTTGGAAGATAATTAGGATCAAAGTCTAGAAGTTCAGAAGGAAACCGAAGTAAGACAAAGACGTCGGGAATAGCAGCAGAAATTCAATTTGGTTCATTCACAATTTCAGTTTAAATGGAAATATAATCCAACAAAAAATGTCTAAAGTTTTGTCAGAAATTCTGAATTTTTAAAGTGGAAGTTTTGTCAAATGATGCTTAACAATAATGCTTGAAAAGTGAGTTTCAGGAGAATTGAGGAAAAGACAAAGACAGCTTTAAACATACAAAGATGTACAAAAGCATGCAAAGGCATACAAAGAGGCACGCAGAGACTAATGAAGAAATACCAGAAGATTGTATCGTGATCTTGTCAATTCATTTAGAAGTGCTTTACATGTTGCTAGTACTTTGCGTGTTGTAATAATAAGTTATTATCATAATCAATGCAATGTTATTTATTATAATATTGCGTTTTAAAAACATATTTATTTAGTGTAATTTGATGCTACTAATGTTGTTTAATTTATTATTCTGCTATTGAATGTCAAGTATTAGCTAATTAATTTTTGAATTAAATTTAATAATAATAGATATCAAATGAATAGTGCAAGCTTAATCCATTTTATAAACAATTTATTTTATAACATTCAGTTAAATTATAACAATTCAGTTTTTCAATAATGACAATAAAATTTTCAATAAATATTATCAAATATTCAATACAGTCCATTTAATGCATTTTTCATGAATTTGATCACTTTTTAATCATTCGAGATATTTTTGTATTAAATCATAATAGAATTATGAATAAGTTATGAAATATGAAAATCTAAACACAGTGATTAAGATTATATCTAATTGGTCATGTTGATGCTGTTATCAACATGTCATTGTATACTTTTGTATAATATGTATTCATTGTATATTTTGTGAGGACAATTTTCTACTTAATTTTTCGCCCTGATGTTTTGTATGTTTTGGTCAACAGAATTAGTATTTGATTGAACCTAAGTGATTGGTTGGTTGACAATTTAAACTGATCATTTGATTGGCTCGCTAATTTATTCAGGTCAAGAATTTAATGGATTTATGATTAACATCAGTTTACTAGCCAATTACATTCATCCACTCAATAGTTTTTAAAAGTGCTGGTAAATTCATGTTAATAGACGATTTAAACATTTAAATACATCGATGCATTGATTACTTTATTGATATGTTAATTAGTGGAATCTATTACTTCATTAATATGTTAATTAGCTACTTAACTAATTTGTGTATCATCGGTTAGAAAAGTACGTTTATTTTTGTTTCAAACAAGCGTCTCACATCATCACATCGAGAGCAGAGCACACCGTAGGGTATAATTGCTATTAGTGCTAGGTGAACAGTTGTGGCTGTTGTGATTATTACATTGACCTCTGTGATGACCTTATGACGATATCATAATTAATATCTTTAAGATTATGCTTATATTGAGTGTCTCTTATGTTGTATTGTTATAGCAATAATTTGATATTACGTAATAGCATTATGTTGACGTTCTAATTAATGCATCTATTATTGGGATATTGGATAAAAGCATAAATATTATTTAACATAATATAATTGTAATATTCACCATGGTATTCGTCATCATCACCATTATCATCATTACTATTGTGTCCGATTTAAACATCATTACACCCCATAACCAATGTCCAAACGTTACGCTGAAACAAACATTTACGAACAGTGGTTTTCTCAGATATAATAATAATAATAATATAATAATAATAATAATAATAATAATAATAATAATAATAATAATAATAGAATAATAATAATAATAATAATAATAAGAATAATAATAATAATAATAATAATAATAATAATAATATAATAATAATAATAATAATAATAATAATAATAATAATAATAATATAATAATAATAATAATAATAATAATAATAAGAATAATAATAATACTAATAATAATACTAATATAATAATAATAATAATAATAATAATAATAATCATAATAATAATAATAATACTAATAATAATAATAATAATACTAATAATAATAATAATCATAATAATAATAATAATAATCATAATAATAATAATAATAATTAATAATAATAATAATCCTAATAATAATAATCCTAATAATAATAATAATACTAATAATAATAATAATAACAATAATAACGACAATAATATTTTTCAATGACGAAAAGCCATTTCAGATTAAATGCAAGAGGTCAGTATGAAATATTTCATGCTCCAATTTTTGCTCCCATTACTACCATTGATTGGGTCGCTGAAATTCCCCTGGAAATGCCCGCCTATGTGGAATGGTTTCATTCTTCCGTTGGAAACGGAAACTGATGTGGAAAATTAGATGGAAACGTGACTCATCTCCTTAGCATGTGACTAATGCCCTCAGGGATCAACAGTCCTATAGTTTGGATATGAGACTGTGTGATACTCTTGTCAATGTCGTGTCTGTTTTATAGTCAGGGGATGTTTAGAAAATAAATTCCATTTCCTATATTATGATAATTTTGATTGATTTATGGTATGACTTTACTTCATTCATATTCAATCTAATGGCTACCAACATGTAGGTTCATAAAGCCGAAGAGAAGTTTGACGAGAAAGTTTTAAAAGTTTGTTCAAATTTTTCGCAAAAAAATATTTATAAATGGAAGATGCTAAACAATTTAAATAACAAAAGTGAAAACGTTATTTTTAAAAAATGTAGTACATTGTTCAGTATAAAATCGAACTAGTAAGTTGCATAGTAATTTGCATAAAGTAAATTAATATGATATGCGTCCCCTAGCGAATCTTTGTAAGTGAATAAAAAAGTAAATATGTTTTCTAAATCTTAAAATTTAAAGTAATTAATATTGTAACAAGATACAATAAAAATGAAACAAATTTAAAATTGTTATTAACCACTTGTTTAAATAATTTGGTCCAGGATTTTCAGTGGCTGCTTGTTTATGATTTCTGATTGTAGTGCCAATTTTAAAGTAGTATAGTGAACTGACTAAATTAGCCGAAATCAATATAAACTTCTTAAGGCTATAAAATTGAAAGTAACTGTTTTACTTAACAATTTCAATTGCTCAAATTGATGTCACTAAGGAGTGTTATTAAAGTAAATCAGACTTAAAGAGTTTAATAAGATTGCGAATAAATAAGTAGGGAATTATTACTTAAGAATTGTTAACAATTCAAAATTGGAATATAATTAACGTTTAAGGCGGAAAGATATTGCTTTAGTTTGTATTTTTTAGGATTATTTAGTAAAGAGTTTCTTACATGCTGTATCATGTTTCACATTATTTATGTTCTGACTAATTTCAAGCTTACAGTAAAAAAATTATATCATTCTTTCTGTTAATTAATTTGCTGCTTTTTAGGCTATTTGTTTGTTAAGGTTCAGGCTGACTGAGAAAGAATATGATTTGTTAATGCTGGCCTTTGTGCAATTGTAATGCTATAACACTCAGCTTGAAATTTGCAAAAATGATGATAACATTATGTTTGAGAACTAATGGTGATTTCATTTTGCCATACCCAAGAAAGAGAAAGCAGAAGAGAAAACTAGGGAATCCCTGTTTTTAAGTGCACTTCGTAGAACAGAAAGCAGAGGTGCCACACTCATCCATGATCAATGCACTCGACATTTTCAGGGCCATGAGGCTAAGTCATCTTCTATTGCATCTCAGTGTTTCAGTTGGGGCACTGTTCAGATATGCTAATAGGAGGCAATTTCAACAAGATTTAGTTCCTTCCAGGGCAGTGATTAATCATTTTTGAGCCTGGGTTGTGCCTTTTCCAACTCTACAGTGGGCGCAGTTAGTTGAATTTATTTGAATAAAACATTTCAGATGCTTGATTTATCAAGATTATGAAAGAGCAAAATTCAAGCAAATATTTCTCTATTTTTTGCTAAGCAGGATTTTTTTTATAATAGAGGGGAGGTCCGAAGAGCTCGTGAAGGATTGGAAAGACTGAACCTGTCAGTGCAGCTCTTGTAGGGTGAGCCTGTATTTCAACTCCAGGTACAAGTTCCAAATTGGACTGCACTTCAGGTTGAAACTCTAGAGATCAGTTTTCAATCATTTATGTTTTGGGTGCTCTTCATCAATTTTGAAGGATTGAGCTGTTTATTCCACAAATGTGCGTCATTCGTGTTTGCTAATGTGTCTGCATTCACACAATGTTTGTTTACAAGACTTTATAGGATTGTGAGCAGCTTTTTGTGGCCATTAATTTATCGATGCGCCATAAGAATTGCAGGCACTTCCTCAAGTTATTTCTTTAATTCCGTGAATGATGCCAATTCGAGCGGTTCTTCATTTGGAACGAGGGTATTCATTACCTTTGCCAATTTTGGACGCTGAATTTGGTCATCTGAACTTCTCGGTGGTTTTCGTTCGAGACTTGTTGATGATGTGCAGGTTGCCTTACAAGACAATACTGATAGGTATTGTGTCCAGCTTATCACAAGAGCAGTTGATATTCTCTTTGATGTCATACGAGACTTGGCCTATTATTGCTCTTCTTTCTTAATTTTTTATCTAATACACCGAGTCGCAAAATTTCTATCGCTTTTGCTGGTTAGGTACCCCTGGCAAGCCAGACATGCATCTCGCCTGGCGTGTCTTCTCCTTCGATTTGTCAAGTTCCTACTGTCGTTGCAATTTTATTTTAACTTGGCTTCACCAGATCTGGCAAAATTTGGCATTTACCTTTATATGCCTTACTAGTGGCGATAACTTTAATCCTCTTTCAGACAGCGGCAGTCATTTCAGATGAAGGCTTTTTTTTACAAAAAGCTTACTTGTTTACACGAGTCATTTTTTATTAAATTGTGAGTTTACCGAGGTACTTTTTGTGGCCTTTTGATGTTCGATGTTGATTTGTTTGCATTCCTTCAGTTTTGTTTTCCGTGCAACCGAGGCCTAAGATTTATTCGCACAATTTCATCATTTCAAACTAATTGTGTTAAACTTGGTGTTAAAATTGAACTTGCTTCAAAATATCTGTTCTTTTTGTGTGTGAGATGTAATAAATTTAAACATTGTTAATAAGTTGTTGGTCATACATTACAAAATCAAGTAGTGATTAATCAATGTCAGGAGATGTAGGTGATGGAGTTTATTGTAATGATTTAAACGTAAATGATGACATTATTGATGATATTATTATATTTAAGGATAGATAATGTTATTGTGTCTGAAGAGTTTTTTGAATGCGTGTGAGTACCAGAAAAACGCAATTCGCTCTACCAATGGTAGAAGCTTCTTAGAGAAAAACAGTTTAAATTGCACTGGTGTTTTTTTGATAAGAGGCAATAATTAGATGTTGATGAAGATATCAACGAGTATTTGGCCGTCACAATTTCGGAGTTATCTAATTTCAATCAACACCCAAAAATAAAAACTTATGTGCAGCCCTCAATTTTGGATCACCAGCTAAGGCAGCAGTGGAAAGATTATTCTCTTTGGGTGGCATGCAGTGGAGTATTTAGGGGTCCTCTCCGTCACTAGGAAAATTTAAGAAAACATTAAGTTAATTGACACTTTTGAGATAAATAACACTTTTTGATTGCGCCATTTTGAGTTTACCTTTACCCCACCTCAAATACCTTGTTAAAAGAAATGAATCAGTCTAAAGAAAATTCACAAAGGCAATTCCCGGCATTCGTCACCAGCCAAATCCAGCCAGACTTAAGGTGCTAGGGCTCAAGACACCCGAACATAGTTTAATTACTGATCTATGCTTTTTGTTTAAATTGCTGAATGGTCTCGTGAATAGTGATCTTTTAAATTTTGTTCAATTCTCAGAGTATAATCGAACGCGGAGATACCGCTTTAAGTTACGTGCGAGTAAGTGCTCAGCTAATGGTGCTAAAAAAAAGTTTTTGAACAGAGTTGTTGCTGTCTGGAATTCCCTACCAGACGAGGTGGTATCTGGCACTTTCTCCCATTTCAGAGCATTAATCCTCGAGATTAATTTTACAAAATCTTTATCAATTACCGACTAATCTGTAACCTGCTTTTCCTCGCTCGATGTTGACTGGTTGTATAATTTTTGCTGAGGCTGGTCGCAATAGTGGCTATTTAGCCCTTCAATCGGTTAAATGAATAAATAAAATAAATGCTGAATTTAATACTTAATAATTTATAAAACAAAGTTATTTGGATGAAACTTAGCATACAATTTGACAATGATAATATTGACAAAATAATATTAATTAATAGATTTTAAAATATTTAATTTCAAATTTGGAATTTTTACAAACGTTTTACATTTTCTGAGCCACATTTCAACAAAATCATTGTACTTTGTATTTGTATGTCATTTATATCAATAGTTATTATGTGTGACATTACATTGCAATAATAATAGATGGCATTCTCTTCAGCTTTCAAAATAAATAGCAGGCGAAGGGGTAACATATAAGTCCTCTTGATATTGAACGAAACCGAAAGCACTTCAATAAAATTAATTAAAACACAACACCTCTCTTTGCATAAGTAATGGCTGATAAAATTATATAAATTACAAACCGCACAAAGGGAAATTTCTCCATTGCATTGATGTTTTATTAAAAACAATAGTTGGTAATTAGATTATTTAAACATCACTTTGTGACATATTTTATTATAACTGCTGCTGTTGTTATGAACAAATATGTAAACAAAGTCCACGTCATCATCAAGTTATTACAAATCTCCTCTCTTTAAATAAAACTAAATGAATTTCTGCCCTCTCTAACAGCCAGAAAAAGTTTTTCTTCAAGAGCTTTTTTACAGGAGTATTTTGGAATAAACAACATGTTATGACAGGTAAATGACCTAGGCAGATAAATGTCAGGGTTTCCATCTGCCCAGCCTGTGCAAGTGATAGTGAGCATTGGATTAAGAGCAGCCAAACCCCCAACAGGTAATCTTGGAGAAGCTGTAACGAATTGTAAAAAATTTCTCTGGTCATTAGCTGATAACGTAGAGAGTACTTCAAACAAATACTGCACAACAGGTGCTTCGTTAGAAAGATCTTCAAGTTTACAATTCTTTTCCAGAAGCTCAACTGTCCACCTTTCTTTGGTCAAACCGCAAAATAATTGCTCATATTCGTGAGGGTAGAAACATTGCAATACGTTTGTATTTATAATTTTTTCAAATCCACTTCTTACTTCTTTTATACATTTCTGGGGATTATCATACATTAGCCACCAAATGATCAACTTCAGGTAATCTTCAAGGTTTTCTATGCTTAGAAGTGTTTCGCTACCATTTTCCATCATCTCAATGTTTGGAAAACCTGGAAGAGTAAAATTCACACAAAGATCTTCAAAGGAGCATCCATCACAAGTGATATTGGAAATGGCCTGGTCCTGTTCCAACTTAGTCAAAGAATTATCATTTCTGATAAACCATTTTTCTCTCAAGGCGTCGACAAGACTTTCGACAAATTTAAAAGTAGATGGCATCACGTCCTTGATGTCGATGAGCGAGAGTTGTTGAGCATCAAGATTTGTTTTGAACAAACATTTGTAGAAGGCTTCGGAGAAGTGTATATCTAATATCTGCCATTCGATGACAGCTTTTGCCATTACCACGCCTATAGCATTTAAATAAGATTTTGACATTGGATTATTCAATGATCTTGGCGGTGGAAACAATCCAGCCTGAGATTTTACGTAAGAAACACCATCAATAAACTTTCCAGCCTCTCCTGACCACAGGCCACGGCTAAATCTTTGACAATCACGAGAGAATTCGGAGAAGAACTCTTTTGTCGTCCCCATCATTGCACCACTTTCTCCATAAAACTGGAATCCCCATAATTCATGAGATGTTTTGACTACCAATTTCAAAATTCTGGTGAACTCCTTAAGTGGATTTTTTCTTGTAATGAATATTGGATAGAACGTCTCTTGGGAAAGTGGATGTTCTAAAAATATCTGAGATCTAACCAAATCCTGGCGATGCTCCATCAATATCAGAAAAATATATTGTTGAGCAATTTTACCAAGATAAGGAGGTATTGCGTTTATGTTTAAGTCTTCATTGCTTTTGATATTTGCCCTATTTACAATTTCCTTCAATACTTCACTGACGAAGTAGTTTCTATTAATTAGCCTCTCCGTGGACAGAGTGCCAAACAAGATTCCCCAGTTTTCATTTACTTCGTAGAGGATCGACAACAGCCTCAAAGACCTTACCAGTGGGTCTGTCCTCAGCTCCTCTGGCGACTGTGACGATCCAAGTACTCTGTCGAAGGAGACAGACCTGTACAATTCCAATCTAATATCGTTTGGACCTTTTGGAACCGGTAGTTTCTCAACGTCACAAAGGTCAGGTGTGACCACGATGAAATCGTTACGAATAATTAAAGCGTCAATAATTTTAACGATAAATGTGACCAAATCTTTAAACTTTCTAATTCCTTCTGGACTCGCAGTCAATTTTCCCTTATGTCGCGACATGTCTGGGAGATTGAGAATTTCCTTTACTATTTTTCTGAGGTTATTGTAATTGTGCTTTTTGTTTATTTGTGATGTCTTCTCATCGTCTATATTGGTCAAAATACGGTTTAAAATAGAATTAATGGTTTCTAATCTTGAAATTAAAGCTTCCTCATCAATCAGATTATTTGATAATGTAACGTTACTTAGCCAATGCTTCGGCATGGAATTAAAGACTCTTGAAAATATTCTAGAGCGTCGGGCTTCAGGCCATGACAAAACGATTGATTCTTTGGATTTCAAAATTTCATTCACCCTTTCACTAATTAACAATCTTGAATATTTAGGAAGCATAATATCAACAATTGCAAAACCTATGGCAATGTTCTCTTCTTGGATAGGTCTCTTATTGATCAGTTTCTTCGTGAAACCAATAATTTCCTCAATTTTTACCAGATCTGATGAAGTGTTAATTGCGCTATAAATAAATTTTAGAAGTAGAATTTTGTAGGAATTTGGGCAGTGAAGTATCTGGCAGATTTTGAATAGCTCAGGAAAGATTTGTTCACCCCAACTTTCGTATTCCTGCTTTGTTATGTCTAAGTTGCTTGGTCCACAGCATAACAAGTAATTAGACAAACTGGTAAGTTCATGGTAATTTTGATCCTTAATATTTGGAAGGAAGAAAGAAATAATTGTGAGTATAGTTTTGGAATTGTCGGTTTCATTCCAGTTAATACTTCTCATTTGTTTTACATGTTCTTTTTTCAAAATGTCAATAAGGATTTCCAAAATGCCCATTTCTATAAGTTTGCGTCTGGTCAGTGGAAAACGAGTACATATATTTTTTAATTTTCGCCTTGCTCTCAACAACAGGAAAGTTTTTCCAGACAGCCTATATTGCTCCAAAATTCGAATGATTTTTTTGAGAATGTATTGCGTAACTGGTTCGTTTTCAGAAGATCTTAGTTTTTCTTCCACCCACAGTATATTTGAATCCCTGTGAAAGCAGGATAGGTAATATAATGTTGAATCCCAAATACCTTTGTTGATGCCTGATTTTGTCTCTGTTTCTTCAGCCATTCTCTTCTTTTGTGCGGCTCTGGTGAGCGACGTTTCAATGAAATACAGTATATTAGGTGTCCTCTCACCGTTTTATAATTGGTAATTCGTTAAGAATTGGAAAGATCGATAATGTTATTCGTGCGCATTTATTAAAACTTAAATTTTTAATTTAATAATTTTATTGGAGTACATACCAATTACGTAAATAATTTAATTTTTCAATTAAGCGAGTTTTAACTTTTATTTGGTATTTTAAGACTTGAAACACTAAAACAAAGTTTTACTCTAAAAACAAGCAATTTAAACGAACAATTTAACCACCATTATTACACAAATTTAATACCGCACAAAATTAATATTTTCAGTGACTGTCACCAGTTACAATTCAATTTGTGGATCTAATAATGTGGTTTTTTTATTACGTTGCCTAATAAAGTAAAACCTCTCTACAACAAAATCGAAAGGGATCCAAACATTCTCCATATATGTGTTATAGTTCCTCATCAAAACCGTTCCTTAGCATGTTCCTTAATGTAAATTGATTCAGATTTTTATGAAAACAAAACTCTTGATTCTTTACAGTGTTAACATTTATTTCATATTCAATTTTAAAGATTAAAAAATAACACGATGAGCGAGAGTTGTTGAACACCAATTACCAATTTAATAAATGATACTTTTACATTCTTTAAGAATTGGAAAAATTAAAAATACAATTTAGCAAGCATTAATTAAAATTTTAATTTTTAATTTAATAACATTATTTAATTATTAACTTTTAATCGGTATTTTTGGACATGAAACACTAAAACAAAATTTGACTCTAAAAGCATTTATAATGAACAATTTAAATTTTAGAATTTAACCATGATTATTGTACAACATTAGTAACTATATAAATATTATAATTTAATTTTGTTATCGGCATATTTGACTTAAATTGAGATGTGTTAGGCAGTCAACACATAACACACATCAACACCATTAATTTTAAAAATTGTCAATATATGCAAGTTATTTATTTAAATTACCAATTAATCTTTGAATGGAATGTCGCAATTTCTTCATTAAAACATCACTATGTTAGATGAAAAATAAGTAATGTCAAAGACAACAACATTAATTAACATTATCTGAGCCACATTCCTCACAAATCCTGAATCGCAATATATTAATTTGAGATTATTTAATAATTTTTAACTAGCAAATCAAATCCATCAAAATTCTTTTCTCTATATTTATCTATTTTATTTATGGCATTAGTTATAATCAGGGTTGCCAGTGAGATATATGAAATAAACCAAGAAAAATCCAGATTATATAAAAACCCAGCTTTATTGTCAATAATATCATTTTTAAATTAAAATTCATGTTATTATACATAGCCATGAATTCCCAATTAAATAAAGATCAGATTATTAATGAAACAAGTCAAACAATTTTATTTTAATTCGAAAATTCAACAGAGTCAGTATCAGAAATTGCATCATCATAAATATCAAAATTAAATAAAGTCTTCACTAATGAAGTACATAAAACATAATTTTATTTTAATACAAAAATTTTACAGATTCGGAAACTGAAGCAAAGTAGCAAAATTTAATTTGAGTCTTGGATGTTATGTTTCCTATTGCTGTCATATCTCTGCTAACAAAGTCCTTACGTCACATCATCAACCAAACTTTTATCAGGATTGAACTTGGGACAACCATCCCTGGCAATTGCTTTGTTTGGCTATCCAACGAGAGCTCGCCGTTCCAAACAAAAGTTTGTTAGCTAGTTTGGTTATAGTAAGCGCGTACAAAGATGGAGGAAAATCGATAGTGATGAAGGTTATTTATCGAAGAGATAAACCAAAAAAACCATACAGAATATTATTTTTACCCCAAAAACTAGCTTTTCCAAAAATACCCAGATTTCCAAACAAAACACTTAGACACCCAGATTGGATCAAATATTAAAAAAAAGGCTTAAAAACCTAATGCTGGCAACTTTGGTTAACACATTTACATTATTGTCACATCTCTGCCAGCAACGTCCTTGCATCACATCGTCAACCAAACTCTTGCCAGGAATTAACTTGGAACATTCTCCATCCTTGGCAATTGGTTGTTTGGCTAAGAAACAAGAGCTCACCGTCCCAAACAGGAGTTTGTTAGCCAGTTTGGTTTTGACCAACTTCGCCTGCGAAAAATTCTTTCGCGAAAGCCATAATATGTTGGGCTATAAAAGCCTCCAACACTAGCTCCGCTTGAGTTGCTTTATCTTGAATTAAGAACTCGTTACAAGTTCTACACAACTGACCAATATCCAAAGATGTACTTCGGGAGTTCATGTTTTTCAAATGTTTCTGCGACTGTTTGCGAGCAAGCATTATTAGTGTTAATCAATAAACATAAGCACATTTACTCCAAAACGTGATTGGTATCCAATCTTTTTTTCGACGTCATTTATCAATTAAATCATCATTCAATCATCATTAAATGCCTGATTGTACCACATATAAGCTTTCTTATGAGGTGGATCAGCAAAGCAAACAACTGAAGTAACTGCATCACCATTCATTGGTCAAAAATCAAAGTTTAATGTAGTAAGCGGGGACAAAGAGGATGGAAAAAAGAAATTCGCTAATGATGGTTTTTTATGGAAGGGGTAGACTAAAAAACCTTACAGAATATTAATTTTACCCCAAAAATCTTTTTTAAAAAAACACCCAGATTTCCTAAACAAAAACCAAGGAACTCAGATTGGGTTCTAATTAGAAAAAAACAATATCTTGGCTTAATAACGCAACACTTGCAACCCTGGTTATGATACTTTAAAAGTGGCTGATTTTCGGAAAAATAATAATTAAAATGATGAGCTAACTGATGTATAATTCTATCATCCCGTCTCTTCTCCAAACACAGAATAATTAAAGCAGTATGATTATGGTCGTCTTATATCCACGTAAAACTATTAATTTTACTGGTCAAAACTTTCGCTTCGGTTATGAGTTTGAACAGCTTTCATGAAATTATTACAATTACGTTTGATATACGTTACTTAAATTGCTTATTATCTTTTAAATTATATTAATTATAAACCCTCCAATTAGAAACATCTCCAATCCAGTTAAGTTTATACTATTGAAACATCATTACTTTGTGACAATATTTATTATAACAGCTGATGTTATTATGAATAAATAGGTGAACAAGGTCCACGTCATCATCAAAGTTATTACAAAACTCCTCTCCTTAAATAAAACTAAATGAATTTCTGCCTTCTCTAATAGCCAGAAGAAGTTTTTCTTCAAGAGCTTTTTTACAGGAGTATTTTGGAATAAACAACATGTTGTGACAGGTAAATGACCTAGGCAGATAAATGTCAGGGTTTCCATCTGCCCAGCCTGTGCAAGTGATAGTGAGCATTGGATTAAGAGCAGCCAAACCCCCAACAGGTAATCTTGGAGAAGCTGTAACGAATTGTAAAAAATTTCTCTGGTCATTAGCTGATAACGTAGAGAGTACTTCAAACAAATACTGCACAACAGGTGCTTCGTTAGAAAGATCTTCAAGTTTACAATTCTTTTCCAGAAGCTCAACTGTCCACCTTTCTTTGGTCAAACCGCAAAATAATTGCTCATATTCGTGAGGGTAGAAACATTGCAATACGTTTGTATTTATAATTTTTTCAAATCCACTTCTTACTTCTTTTATACATTTCTGGGGATTATCATACATTAGCCACCAAATGATCAACTTCAGGTAATCTTCAAGGTTTTCTATGCTTAGAAGTGTTTCGCTACCATTTTCCATCATCTCAATGTTTGGAAAACCTGGAAGAGTAAAATTCACACAAAGATCTTCAAAGGAGCATCCATCACAAGTGATATTGGAAATGGCCTGGTCCTGTTCCAACTTAGTCAAAGAATTATCATTTCTGATAAACCATTTTTCTCTCAAGGCGTCGACAAGACTTTCGACAAATTTAAAAGTAGATGGCATCACGTCCTTGATGTCGATGAGCGAGAGTTGTTGAGCATCAAGATTTGTTTTGAACAAACATTTGTAGAAGGCTTCGGAGAAGTGTATATCTAATATCTGCCATTCGATGACAGCTTTTGCCATTACCACACCTATAGCATTTAAATAAGATTTTGACATTGGATTATTCAATGATCTTGGCGGTGGAAACAATCCAGCCTGAGATTTTACGTAAGAAACACCATCAATAAACTTTCCAGCCTCTCCTGACCACAGACCACGGCTAAATCTTTGACAATCACGAGAGAATTCGGAGAAGAACTCTTTCGTCGTCCCCATCATTGCACCACTTTCTCCATAAAACTGGAATCCCCATAATTCATGAGATGTTTTGACTACCAATTCCAAAATTCTGGTGAACTCCTTAAGTGGATTTTTTCTTGTAATGAATATTGGATAGAACGTCTCTTGGGAAAGTGGATGTTCTAAAAATATCTGAGATCTAACCAAATATTGGCGATGCTCCATCAATATCAGAAAAATATATTGTTGAGCAATTTTACCAAGATAAGGAGGTATTGCGTTAATGTTTAAGTCTTCATTGCTTTTGATATTTGCCATATCTATAATTTCCTTCAATACTTTACTGACGAAGTAGTTTCTATTAATTAGCCTCTCCGTGGACAGAGTGCCAAACAAGATTCCCCAGTTTTCATTTACTTCGTAGAGGATCGACAACAGCCTCAAAGACCTTACCAGTGGGTCTGTCCTCAGCTCCTCTGGCGACTGTGACGATCCAAGTACTCTGTCGAAGGAGACAGACCTGAACAATTCCAATCTAATATCGTTTGGACCTTTTGGAACCGGTAGTTTCTCAACGTCACAAAGGTCAGGTGTGACCACGATGAAATTGTTACGAATGATTAAAGCGTCAATAGTTTTAACGATAAATGTGACCAAATCTTTAAACTTTCTAATTCTTTCTGGACTCGCAGTCAATTTTCCCTTATGTCGCGACATGTCTGGGAGATTGAGAATTTCCTTTACTATTTTTCTGAGGTTATTGTAATTGTGCTTTTTGTTTATTTGTGATGTCTTCTCATCTATATCGGCCAAAATACGGTTTAAAATAGAATTAATGGTTTCTATTCTTGGAATTAAGACTTCCTCATCAATTAAATCATGGAATAATAACATAACTTTTTTTAGCCAATGTGAAGTCATAGAATAAAATACTCTTAAAATTAATTTTAATGGTAGGATTTGCCTTGACATGACTGATTTCTTGAATTTCAAGACTTTATTCACCTTTTCCTTAATTAACAATTTTGAATATTTTGGAAGCATAATATCGACAATTGCAATGGCAATGTCAAAGTTCTCTGTTTGGATAGGTCTCTTATTGATCAGTTTCTTCGTGAAACCAATAATTTCCTCAATTTTTACCAGATCTGATGAAGTGTTAATTGTGTTGTATAAATATTTTAAAAGTAAAAGTTTGTAGGAAGCTGGACATGTTGTTTCCTGACAGATCTTGAATAGCTCAGGAAATACGAACGTACTCCATCTCTCGCATTCCAACGTTGTTATGTCAAAGTGGCTTTCACTGCACAAAACATAATCATATATAGCGTTCAGTTCAAAATAATCTGGATTTGTAATATCTGGAAGGAATCCGGAAATAATTTTAAGCAGAATTAAGGAATTTTTGTCTTCTTTCAAAGAAAGACTTTTCATCTGATTATCTGCTTCTTTTGTGATAATGTCCATAAGGACGCTCAGAATGTCCATTTCAACAAGTTTGCATCTGGTCAGAGGAAACTGGAGACAGATGTCTTTCAAAATTTTCCTTGCTTTATCTAACAGATCAGATTTTTTAGTCAGTCTATATTGTTCCAAAATACGAATAATTTTTTTGAGAAGGTATTGCGTAACTGGTTCGTTTTCAGGAGATCTTCTTAGTTCTTCTTCCACCCACGGTATATCTGATCCCCAGAGAAGCAAGGAAAAGTAATATGATGATGATTGTCTTAATGAATCCAAAATCCCTTTGTTGATGCCTGATTTTGTCTCTGTTACTTCGGCCATTCTTTGCTTTTGCAGTTCAGGTGAACTTGTTTTAGAGATACAATATTTTAACAGTGCTCTTGGTGACCTATGATCGATTTAATAAGTGATACTTTTACTTTATTTACGAATTGAAAAGATCGAGAATGTTATTTATGCGCATTTGTTAAAATTTAAAATTTTAATTTAATGATGTTATGGAAGTACTTTCCAATGTTGTAATTAATTTAATTCCTCAATTAAACGGTTGTAAACCTGAAACATCAAAAATTTCATTCCGAGGGCATATCTAACAATTAATTTAAACTAAAAATTTAACCATGATTTTGGAATAAATAAAAAAAATTTTAATTTATTATTAATGACTTTAATATTGACATGACTACGATGCTAAAAAATGGTATGAGTTAGATGAGCAGTTTTATTAACTTATTAAATTACTTATTTTCAAGTATGACAAATATTGGCAAGTGATTAAACCTATTAATTTTTGAATAGAATGTTGCAGTTCCATCATTGACACATCACTCAGTGCGATGAAAAATTACTAACGATAACAATAAATTAACTGAACAATAATAATATCATTTCAAATAATTGATTAATTTAATTAATAAATTGTTGACACGTTAATATTTTTGTTACGCGTTATCAAATAATTGTAACTCATATAAATGAATGCACAAGAGCCTCATGTCAGTTAAATGCACTAGCTGAAATTGTACTGGGACTTAACACTCGGTAATTATTGATTATTTATTCAGTCATTTATTCATGAAACAACAAAATCAATAATAAGCATTATGTTAATAAGTATTACATGTCAAAAAAAATCGTCTCAAACTTCTCAAGTAAAATGCTTTTAAAGTAGCAACAAATAATTTAGTAATTTAATCGTAATTTATATGTATCTTAAATGGCTAATAAATGTGTTCATGTTAACTCTGTTTAGCGTCAATTTTATTATTCCAAAGCATTTCATAACCTTCCATAAACGGACCGCTAAAATGGGAGGACATCATCGTTATTGTAAAGCGGAGTTCAGTTGGATCATGGAAGGCGCCTTTTAATTCGAAATCATAATTACTTCTAAACTCAATAAAGTCTCAATCTTTGGTTTTCCCTTTCAATTTGAATGATTTGCATTTTCTAACCATCAAGTTGAAGGTCATGATTGCTTTATGATTAACTCATAGCAAAAACATACACCTTCCTTGAGTTCCGTAACATAGTGGTTAAACGCATAACGTACTCGCAAAAATCGGAAATCAAAGGAATGATGAAAGTTGACCCCGTTACCGTACGACCATGACGTAACAACTCTCTTACAACTTTCTATTGAAGTTTTGCAATACCATTTTTCAATATTTTCATCTGACCTCACCAAATTCAAGATTAAAGAAGCCCAGAGAGTAACATCAATGCGTAAAAGCCAAAAATCATGTTCTGCAGGTCAACAAGCCAGTAAAAAAAAAGCATAATAGTCGGGTATTTAAAGTCGAACTAGGTTGAACTGTTTTCATTTCACACTCAGCCAAGTACCCGGAATGTATTCCACAAATACCGCATTGAACGAGGGAGCAGGTATAAGATGTTAAGATATTTCGTTTAAGATATTTCGTGTCACTTGACTGCAATTGGTAACAGTTTATTTGTTTACTGTTATTGACTTAGTTGTTATTTTTAGCCTACTATTGCTACAACTTCGCAAGCGACGGCACTATTCAGCTGGTGCCATACATTATTTACAACGCCTCGCCACCCTTAGGAGTAGCACCTACCGCCTTTACTCAAGCACAAGATGATTTTATGGGAAATCGCTTGTCACCTTACGCTTGGAATCTCGTGAATGACGCTCCTAACTTGCAGCAAAATACTGGCGGATATTCAGGGAGAGAATCGGTGAACGATGTAAGCGTTTTAAGCAGCACTGGTTCTGATTCGAGTGGTGTTCAGCTTAGTGACTTCAATTTCACATCCGATTACATCCAGTCTCGAAGTCACCAGGTCAATAAAAGGAATCGTAAAAAAAGTAAGTCTTTCGGAAAATGAAATCTACTTTTATTACGTTCAAAAACTAAACTAATTTTCCTTTGAATGTTCATTTCTTCAGGTAGCATAAGAACGGACGAATTGTACAGAGTCCCGTATACCGAGTATCAAAAACAAATTTTCGAACAATCTTACTCAGAAAACAAATATTTGATTGGCTCGGCTAAGCATGAATTGGCAAAGAAAACAAATCTAGACCCTAAGCAGGTAAAGATTTGGTTCCAAAACAGGAGAGCCAAAGACGTAAAGAGGGGGATTAAACTGCCAAAGCCAAAATCCACTTGATTTTCTTTTTCTCAAATTCAAAACATTTTATACTCTGATTGTAAATATTTAATAAAACACGGTTGTTTATGGTTCATTTGATTCATCGACTCTGTTGATTCAAAATGTGGATGTTATGCAAACCATTCTATATGGGGGCATTCTACATAAAGTCATGACTGTAAACTCAGCAAAAATATGCTGTATTTGCGTAGATTATGTCTGTCAGTAAACCGAGTGACTGTGGTTCATTCAAATATTTTATCGGTTGGTTTACAGAACGTCTTTTCACGTAGGAAAGTGAGTTTGTGCACCAAAATCACAAACGAGAGTTAACCTTACTTAACCTCCTCAGACCCTGCGTGCACTGTAGTGTACATAAGGTCATAAAGCTTTTGCGGATAATACAATCAATTGTAGTGATAGAAACCCTTTGGTTACTGTAGTGTACATAACAAATAATTGAAATATGGTCTTAGTTGTCCATAGATTTTCATTTTTTGGTAAACATTAAACATGCCATCTGCAAGTAAAGTTGTCGGTGGTGGTCAACGAAAAGGTGAGAATTTATCGTAATTTCACTTTTTTCAAAAGTATTGAATAGCAGATATTTTATTCCAAATTTGAACATTCTTTTAGATGGCCAACAGTAATTTACCCTAGCTTTTAAAATAATTAGGCATTTTGTCAATAAGTGCTATGTACACTGCAGTGCACTGTGGGCTTTGATCCGACTTCTTGCAAACATTTTTTGATATTAATAGCATTTGTATTAGCATTGGTAACGAATTAATTGATATGGATAATAATAATAAATATAATTTTTAAAAAAATTAAAATTTCGATTTAGAATTATTGAAATCAGACAAGATGATGAAAGCAGCAGAACGTGGTAACAGTGACACAGTTGTCTCTCCTGACAACTCTGCTGCTTTGGTAAAATGGTTTGACAACAAGGCTGTCCATGTGTTGAGCAGTTGTGGTGGGGCCAATCCAACTTCTAAATGCAGACGCTGGTCCAAACGAGAAAAAATTTTTATTGAGATTGAATGTCCTGATGCTATCGGCCAATACAACAAGTACATGGGAGGTGTGGATTTGTCCGATCGCTTGATAGCGTACCATAGGACCAATGCGAGGACAACAAAATGGACAATTAGAATGATTTTCCATTTTACAGATTTATCAATCAGCAATGCCTGGTTACAGTACCGAGAGGATCGAAGGCAGTTGGGCGATAGAAAAAAAGATATATTGGATCTTTTTAGATTTCGGTATGATGTAGCTATGTTTCTAATTAATGCTGTGAAACAGGACACTTCAACATCAAGCAGCACTTCAGAGGAGGAACAGGGACCTAGCAGACCTAAGAAGAGAAAAGTGCAGCCACTGCCATCACAACACAAACGCCTCAAGCAGTCAATACACATGCCTGAAATGATAAGTCGGGACAAATTTAGTCCTCGTTGCAGGTTTCCAGGATGTACTGGTAGAACAACTGCTAGATGTCAAACTTGTAATGTACATTTGTGTCTAACAGCACAACGAAACTGTTTCGCCAAATTTCATAACAACTGATAGAGACCCATTGTGCACTACAGTGTACATGACAATATGACAATATCATTATGTATAATCGTAATTAAACTTTCTAGTTACTTTCATTGACTCTTAAATGTTATAAAATTGAAAAAAAAGTTCCAAAATTTTTGCGTCTTGTATTGGTGGGTCTGAGGAGGAATACAATTTTTCAGATTTCCTTTTGTTGCCCGAGGATGAGTTATGCCAGTTTTTGCGACGACGATTCCGTTAAGCAATAATCATTTAACCATAATCAACTATAATTATTAACATTAAAAACTACTGGATTGCTTGGGGTGGACTAGATGAGGTTTTCAAAGTAATCGTCATTAGGTTTGAAGAATTGCTTCATTTGATTTTTCTGATAACTTGTTGACTTACTGCCGTTTTTGATGATACATTCATTTGTTTAGCTTCTCACACATTTTTTCTAAGTCATTATTCTCTATGGTATGCAAATCTATGCAAATCAATATTTAGGGTCCAATGACTTTTCTGCATAGTAACGTTTTCAGAGTTTGCCAGTCAAGCAATGTTTTATTAATTGACGTTTGAAAATCACTTGAGTGAAATTGAGTAACATTGAAAGTCAAAAATCGATATCTGCAAGCAAAAGTCTAAAGTTACTTCATAATTTAATTCATAGCAGAATTTAGCACGAACGGCGTGTTGTAATTATGCTACATACTATCTTTTTGAAACCGTAATATTGTGTAATACATGACCATCGATTCCTTTGATCAAAGCTGACTCCCCAACATACAAGTTGATGTAATTTCTTTTCAAGTTCAATTTCGAGCCACAAATTTTAGCGTTAGGAACTAATTTATTTTTAAAGATTTTTCAACATCTTTTAAAAACTCGCAAGAAATTAAAAAGCACATTTATGACGAGCATATAAGTCGGAGTTTGGTTAACAACCAGCGAAAATATGTCGGAGACAGTTGCATTGCGAAGCGTTAATAACATTGAACCAACAAGTAATTTATTGTATTTTCAAACATTTGTGTCGACTACTTGTTAACAATTGCATTTAACTTGGCACTGATAATTTGTACCGACTTCTATTAATATACAGAATTCTATTTCAGCTTATTATTTGTACAGTATTTCGAGTGACGGCTCCGTGGAAATTGAACCTTACATCGTTTATAACGGCTCATTGACCTTGGCAGCCCATCCTCAAGCAAATGATGTTTTTATGGGACATCGGATGGCAAACAACGCCTGGTCGTTTCTTAGTGACTCTTCGCACTTGCAAAGCAATCCTTCAAGATGTTTGGAGACTCAAAGACAGAATAACACAGCAATGGGCAGAGGCAGTGACCCAAGGAGCGTTTTCCCCAGCCCGACGGTATTTGATAATCAACAGCACCACCGAAAAAGATATTCCAAAGAAAGAATCAATAAGAGGCGTAAGTTGTTAATATTTATAAATTTAAATTTCATTCCTGTGGAAGCCAATTAATGTTGAACATCTGTGATTTCAGAGAGCATCAGGACCCAAGAATTCTACAGAGTTCCATACACCGACTACCAAAAGCAAATGCTTGAAACGTCTTACGCAGAAAACAAATTTCTAAAATCCTCGTCTGAAATCGACTTGATCAGAAAAACAAATTTAAATGCACACCAGATCAAGATTTGGTTTCAAAACAGGAGAGCCAAAGACAGAAAGAATGGCGTACGAATTAAGGCTTAAAGCATTTCATTGCTTGTTTGTTGACCAATGCATTTCTAATATTTGTTTAATAATAAACCATCAAATTAGTCAAACTGCAAACTTTGTCGAATGTGGAAGATGTACTAGAATTTCAAACATTGACGTAGATGATGATTAAATTAAGTGAATTCTAAAAAAACTGCATTCTGACCAAATATAAAAAAATAAAAAACAAGTTAAAAATTGACTCCAAACAAATCATTCTTCTGAACAAGTTTAATATTCCAAAGTGTACTAATTGGCAAAGATTATTTTGATGACATAGTTAGTCTGTGACCACACCTCTGCAAATAAAACCACACCAAACTTTACAACTCGAATGACTAGGTTTGTGACCGACCGTTTTGTCAAAGATTTTCCCCGCAAAGAATCAAACCGAGTTATGATACGGCTACTGGATTATTTACTAGAACTTTAAAAATCTTTTAGTGACGTAAGCGTTGTTAGGGAAAACAATTCGTTTTGTAATTCAAACGAAGATCGAAGCTGATCGTGTTTTAAGATTTTAATTATGTTGCTTGGACAGTTTGGAGACACTCCTTCCAACATTGACCCGAAGGACTTGAAACCCAAATCTGACAAGTTGACTTCGCACGTGCCGGCAGATTATGAATCCAAGATTAGTGAAAATGATGAGGAATATCTTGAAGAAGAAGAAGAAGACGAAGAAGAAGAAGAAGAAAAAGAAGAAGAAGAAAAAGAAATAATGAACGAATTTAAACCGAGCAAAATTGGCGCTAAAGTGAAGAAAAAAAAGAAAGAAAACATGACAAATGAAGAGGTTGCAGAATTATCCGACAGGTCAAAAGCCAGCACATATAGTAAGGACAGGAAACCGATTATGACGGTCGCGGAGCTCAGCCCTGAGAGAAACGAACTCTCTGCGAGCAAGTTGTTCACGGCTCCGACTCTCAGTCAAGAAGAGAAGTTGAAAATCCTTAACAAGGTCGTCACAAGTTCTGTCACGTTGCTGATCGACTCTGCCACAGACATGGCCTTGGATGACATTTCGAGGAACATAATGGCCGCACCATCGAGCAAAATCTTCAAGAAAGCAACTTGCTCTCTCCTCGAAGAGAGGGAAACCCCTGCCGTGTACAGGTTGTCGCGTTCAAAGTTTGCCTGGCCTAACAACGGGAAATTCACGAGGTCCACGGGGTTGAAAACTCTGGAGAATTTCATAGACGTGCGATTTGGTTGATTTTTAATTGATTTTTCGTTGACGGACGTGATGACGTTGTGTCAAAACTGACGTGTCACGCTGTAAATTACATTTTAAATCAGATTTTAAATTTTGACTTAAATGGTAACCGTCGTTCAAAGCAATCAATAAAGAGATTCACTCGTTTTTGTTTTTGTTCTGCAGTCTTGGAATCGTCATCCAATGTGGAGGTTCTACATCAATGAACTCGACGTGAGGGAAGAGTCATTGGAGCGAATCTACAAGTACGAAGTGACCTGGCTTTGCTCTACCAGACGAAAACCAGTTCCAAAAGTGGCGACCAACGTCTACTTCATCATAACGGTCTCCAAAATACCGATGCATAAAAAGCAGGTTTCGATCATCGTAAAACTGTTGCAATTACAATTAATTTAAATTATCTCTATTAATAAAAATGTCGCTCAACTTAGTAATATTAATCAAAGTTTTTTAATCAATCTAGGTAAAACTTTTTTGTGATTATTTTATGCGGTATAAAATTTTAAAACTTTTTTATATTGCTATCAATTTCAAAAACTTCATTTATTAAATTTAGACCAAATTACATAAATACCCAAAACTGGAATAACAATTGCTTATTGTCAGTGCATATTAGCGCTCTCCAGTAGAATTTAATATGTATTATAATATAATTCATAAGATATTTCAATTTGAATTCAAAATTTGTTTTTAATATTTATTTAAAAATATAACTGATACTTATCTTGACATTTCAGCCAGTAGACGTATATTATTATTACGAAGGCCAGCGAACTATACACAGGTGAAACCAGTGTTTTCAAAATAAGTATTTCATAAATTTATTAATTAATTACTAACAAATAATTAAATTTTAAGTAAAGATAACTTATCGGATGATATTTGTTCATTTTATCATCATAAATCATTTCATAATTCTCCCTCAACGTGTATGTACAGAGACGTTGGAACTTGTAATCTGTGCGGAAACACGTTGAAAGGCATCCTGGACAACAAATTGTACGAGATGAACAGACTCTTAAACACATTAAGCACCTTTCGTTGCATATGAATTGGCAATTTGAAATAATTACAATCAAAAAGTGGGCAATGTGGTAAAAATCGATCGATTCAGAAATTTTCGTGTGTCTCGAGAGAAAATTGATGAAAATTGAAAAATAAATGAATTAAAATAATATGTAAACTTCGTCAGAGACGCCAAAATATAAATATATCTCCAGATGACCTTGATAATCATTTACAAAGCGAGACGTCCAGATGCGACAAAAAATTAGCTTCTTGCCAGAATTAAGTGACTGTACAATGTACAATGAATGTTTACATGTACTACAACGTTGCATACCGATTGCGGAGCGTTAAATCCACGTCGATATGTCAAAATAATGCAGTTGAACGCTCTGACAAAAAGACAAAAACAACACCAGTCCACCTCGATCTGAGCCACAGGACGAACAAATATCATACATGAGCATCATCCATCGATTCTTAAATGGCTTTTTGGTCGAACCCGAGAAAAAAGGCACACTCGTGTAATACTGGTTGAGATCAGGTCAGGTCAGGTCAGGTCAGGTCAAAAAAAAATATGTAATACATATCGAGAAGAAACTATGCAACAGATTTAGCAACCTCTTCGATTGCGAGCTCCTGATTCGCGGAAATAATTTGCAGCCATTAGTTTGAAGTCACCGACATCGTCAATAAAACTCGATAGCAAGAGATAATGAAAACGAAACAAGCTCCCGGGAATTCCCCTACTTACACCTATTTTGTTCGACGATTTTGGTGCACACCTTACACTTTACGTAGCAGCACCAGTAGTACTTGCAGTCGCACCTATATTGGACAGGTACTCTCTCGGTCACGTAGCCTCGTCCGCAGCACATGGATTTACAGCCACCTGCGTGAGTTTCGTTCTTGAAGCATTCCCTGGAAAAGAAAGTTAGTCGTCAGGTAAGACGCTTATCGGGTTTCTTTGTAAACGAGCCAAATAATACGTTGGGACTGACCAGACTTAAGATAAAGTAATTACATCATATTTTAATATAATTAAATTACCAACTAATAATTACATTATATTTTAATACATTTTTGCCAATTACATTTTACGAAATAATTATATTAAATTTCAATTATCTCCTAATATTTAGTCCAAATAATTTGAGCAAAAATTATTTCAGCTCCAAACAAATATTAACACTAGCACTCCACAAAAAATCCCTTAATCCACATTTCCCCTAACCTGCCGACCGTCCCTGGAGATCCAACGTAGACATCCTCGGAGCAATAATCAGGCGACAGGATAACAAAGAGAAGATCCTGATCACTGAACGATGTACGTCTGTTCTCAGCATGGACCAAAATCCTCTTAAAAACAATAGGTTTCTGCTTCGGTTTTTCTTCTTGAACTTCGGGTATATGTACCTCCTCTCTCCAAGGTTCTTCTCCGCCGTAATCCACGACTGAATTTTCCAGGGTGAGTACCTCGGGAACCTGGTGTCTCATTGACCTTGTGAATCTCTTCTGATCCTCGACTGGTACCTTTTTCAGTGTTACTTTGACAGCGTCCGAATATTTGGTCATCATTTCGATGCCAACTGTCTTTAACTCGGGCAGGGCTTTCCAGCAGGTCTTGACGGAGCAAGATCCAGAGACCCCGTGGCATTTGCACACTTTTCCGAGACTGTCTTCCATCATCTGAAAGCATTGTATTTTCATAATTTCATTTCTTGTTAATAATTACATGTAGTAATTGTATTTAATTTATTGTAAATCAAATAATTTAAAGTATTAATTATTTATTACATTAATTCGTCAACTAATTGCACAAAATAAAAATATTTAACTTATTATCTCAATAATATATCAAATAGATTTGCACCTAATAAGTATACTTAATTTAATGCAACTTCATTTATATAGCGCCATATGCATAGAGTCAGAGGCGCTTCTTGTAACCATTTATATAGCGCTCATTCCCAAGGTCGCTAGAGGCAGTGCAGGCTGGGTTTCGAACACGACACATTACGACTGTTGTAAAAAACCGCCGTATGCGGGCACGTAACCCATTCGGCAAAACCTGGACGCTAATTCATCAGATAGATTTGGTTTAACAATACTCACTTTTCTACCGAGTTTGTTATTGTGCAGATTGACAATTGACTTTTTCGACTTGTCCTTGTTCTTCAGCCAGATTTGATCCGTAAACGTCTGGGCAAAGGAAGAGGCGAAGCGAACATCATCACCACAACCTCCCCATTTGAAATCACTTGGAGAAATATCCCTTCCAGTTTCTCTGTAACAGGAGCATTTCTTACTGTAACCGCTGCTGCAAGTTTTCGCCACAGCTTGAGTGAGGGATGCAGATGCCAATGCATAGACGAAAGCTTGTTCTCTTGTTCCTAGAAATTGTTTTTTTTTTATATATAATTAAAATGAATGAATAATTTTACTTAATTATCATTATTAGATGATAAAATAAATTTATTATCATTATTAGATGATTAAGGCTTACTGTTGCATCTAGCCTACCTTCCGTTAAGTCCGGCCAAAAGTTAGGCGCTCTGAGAATGTTGGAACAATTCCAGCGGTTGTCCATGAAGAGCTCTTGGCAGATTTGGGCGGTCTGCAGTGATGCGTGAACCACCGCGTACATGAGGTCGAGGTTCGATACGCAGATCTTCTGCTGGTGGCGAGTCAACACTTTGCCGTCGTTCGACCTGCAGTCCTTGGTGTGGTTCCAGTGAATTGCTTGATTCTTGGCCACGGCTCTGCGGATGAATATTTGGTTAAGATTAAGTGGTTGGTGGTGAATTTGCCGCTGGTTTTTAGATTTTAGTGTTTAAAATGAAGGTTATTATGCCATGGTTTATGCAATAATTGTAAATTATGGTTTCTTAATTTTGTCTTTTCTTAAATTTTTGTTTTTCCTTGGATTTGCTTTAATGTATTTAAATTTTGAATTTTATAATTACAATATCAATCGTAGGATTTTTAACTCTCGTCGACGTAAATCACACAAAGTCAGTCATTGAAAATGAAATTGAGCTCGTCAGTAATGATAAAATGTAAATAACTTTATAAATTTTTTTTTTTGAACTAAAACACATATTTCTAACAAAATACAAAATACTAATGAATTAGCGAATATTCAATGCTCCTATAAATCGTCCACTAGAGAGCAATAAACATCCAACGGAGTTTCCCTAACGTCTGCCGCGCTCACCGATGCGTAACGAAGGAATGAGTTTATTACAATCGGTGGCACTTTTACGACGTTCATCTCCCGAAAAGGACTTTTCCCAGCCGTGTCACGAGGACTCCAGTGGAATTGTTGATACCATTCCAGGCTATTTATAGCAATTGAGGAAGACTTTCGTTTTACTTCAATTCATTCGTCTCATTGGATGGATGGATGGATGGATGGATGGATGGATGGATGGATGGATGGATGGATGGATGGATGGATGGATGGATGGATGGATGGATGGATGGATGCATGCATGGATGGACGGATGCATGGATGGATTTCGACTAATTGTAATCAAACGGATCTAAAACAGATCGATTGAAACCAGCAGACAGTTCCATTCACAGAAACAATCCTGACATTAAAAGCACGTAAAATGTCGAACAAATTAAACCCTCGTCCTTTCAGCTAATCGACAAAACTTGTCCAAAAAATGCAAAAAGATGATAAACGACAAAAAAAACTCCAGGAAATCAGAATTCTGAATTCTGAATTAATGCTCAACATCCGCTGCACACCGGTTGATGGAGTGCCATTTTGAAATTCCGAAGACATAATTAGGGAGAAGCCACCATGCATCAAGAACATCTCCTCAATCCTATCCGCCGATGATATTGATGATGATGGTTGTGAAGATGATGATGATGATGACGATGATGATGACGATGATGACGACGACGACGACGACGACGATGATGATGATGATGATGATGATGATGATGATGATGATGATGATGATGATGATGATGATGATGATGATGATGATGATGAGAACAGGCAGAAAAAAATCGTTGAGGAATCATTCCAAAGGAAGTCATGTTTTTTTGTGTTACAGTGGCAAATATGAATTGATTCATTTCAACCATGGAAAATTTTTTTTCGCGTTAAATCAATTAAAACATTATTCCATGCATTGCAAGAATTTTCTTCGGTTGACTTCGATGCACTGGTTAATGCAACTTATAAAATCAATCTCTAAATCATACATTCAATAGAAATGCTGTCTTCAGTCAAAATCGATCACGTCCTCAATCAAATTCAATCACATCTTCAACAAAAATCAATCACATCCTCAATCAAAATCAATCACATCATTAATCAAAAACAATCACACATTTAATCACGTCTTCAACCAAAATCAATCACACCTTCAATCAAACACCCCAAGTACCTCGTCATCGAGTGTCTCCTATCTCAAGTAGCCGACTTCAGTATTTGGGTACACAGGACTTAAAATGCAAATGTTTCCATAACTAATACGAGAGACGATCTACAAGGACAGGCTGTGATCAAGCAAACCCGATAAATGACTCATTGGCCCCGTTTCTTATTGGTGGATTAAAAATCAGAACTTCACAATTATCACGGTTTAATCGTTTTAATGGGAGTGAGTAGTTTTGGTGCAACGAATGCGGATGTACGAGTTCAGTTAGGAGATTTTTTTTTTAGATTTATTTGTGTTAACAGGAATAATTCTTTTATTTGTTAGTATTGGTGTTTGTTGCGTGAAGGTGTTTAATTTTTTGAATTTTATATTCATTATTTGAAATTGATTTTAATTTCCTGGTAGTTTAATGATATTAATATTGTAATGATGTTATTATTGTAATGATGCTAATGTAATAATGATGTTGATAAAATAATGATGCTAATATTGTAATAATGCTAATATAATAACGATGTTGATATAATAATGATGCTAATATAATAATGATGCTAATATAATAATGATGTTAATATAATGATGATACAATAATAATACAATAATAATACAATAGTAATACAATAATAATACAATAGTAATGCAATGATGATACAATAATAATACAAATTTTTAAATGTTATATTCATTATTTGAAATTGATTTTAATTTCCTGGTAGTTAAATGAAAGTAAGGAATATATATCTTTCTGAGTAAAGCCTCACACTTTGAATAGCAGCTTTTTATCGACAACTTTCCAACATCCCCATACACGCGTTGTAACCAAAACCGGGGAAAACCAATTCCAAATAAGCCAACATCTCTTTTCTTTTTTATGTGTGAATGTGTATCTCCGGTATGGATGGCCAATTAAGTCACGGCGAAAACAAATTGGAAAGAGCTCCGGAATATCGCCACGGCATCGAAACGACATCGGAGCTATGAACTACGCCAGATTTACGATCGACAGGGATCCTAAGAGACGTGCACTTCAATCTAAACAATGGTCAATAAAAACTTCAGACTCTCTTTTTTATTCCTCCCTACATCGCTTCTGAGCGGCATAAACATCCGTGCCAGCAGCAACAGCAACAGCATCAACAGCGGCATAAGTTAAATTAGAGACAACTCCCCAAAACAACAAAGCCTCGGCTATCTTTCCTCCCGATATGTCCGCGATCAGTCGATGAAAGGCAAAGTGGTTCCTAGTAACAGATGCGCGAGAGATATTGGACTACGATCAAACGCTCCAATCGCTCCCCAGTGTTACGAGAGTTGCGCAACATCATCAACAACAACAATAACAACAGCAGCAGCAGCAACATTAAGGCCGGCCGGCAATAACAACAACAACAACAACAATGGCTAGCCAGTCGAGAAGAAGGAAACAATAGACCCGCATTGTCTTTGACATGTCAACTATTAAGGAAAGGTTTGCGCGGGTAAAGTATTGTAAGAAAAAAAAATAGTCCCCTGAGTACGTTTTGGATATCAATTATGATCATCTTAACAAATTGCAGTCGATATCATCTTACGTAGGGCAATTACAATGACAACATAAAGTACTGTATCATCATCATCGTTATCGTCATCATCAGCACTACAATAATTACATCGTCATAATCATCATGAATCGCCATGATCACCCCAACCATCATTATCATCATCGATTCATAATATCTACTAAGCGTCGGCAAACTATTCGCTGCATGCATAAACAAATTATAAAAAATTATAATAACTCTTAATGATGTAACGATGACAGTGAGCTTCTATACAAACGCAGTATATTTAATATTAATAATAATTATTAAGACAATTATATGAATAAATTCCAACGAAATACTTGTAATTATCTTATATTCGCACATTATGCTAATGTATTATAATTATCTTATTTTAATAAATTATGATAATGGATTTTAATAATATGGATGTCAACTCACAGCCACTCTATGGAATTGCCTCTGCCAATCAGTGTGAAGAAGACGAGAACCAAGATAAAAGTCTTCATGAGGTTGAAGCAGAACATCTGTTCATCATAATTAATTAATTTATTTATTTATTACGTCACTTAAATAATTAACTGTTATTGTTATTTACGATTTAATGATCTGCATCCACGTAACGGTCACAAAGCGATGACAATGCAAATTAGTTTTACAGGTATTTAATTAAATATTACTAATAAAAATGTTTAATGAAAAAAAAGTTGAAATTCTATTTTCTATTCATACGTTTATTCTTTCCTCAAATAGCATCCTTGGAAAGTAAAAATTAATAACAAACACTGATAACACAAATACCGCTAACAACAACAACAATCGGGCCAAAATGGCACCAATAAATACAAAAAGTGAGCACGTGTCATTGCAAACACGAATTGATTGTTAAAAAATAAATGCAACAACTTAATTTATTCGGATGTTGCTGTTGTTGTTGTGGTTGTTGATTGTTAGTAATCAATTCAAAAGTTACACACAATCAAATAACAATCTGCAATCGCAGTGTCTTTCATCGCATTTAAGAAGCCAACAAAAATAGAAAGAAAACATGATAAAATGCCACCAGGATGGAGAAACAAACTAATTTCTTTCTTCAACAATTTCGTCAGAAATTGATGGATGGATCAGATTGGCACGTGAAACCATAAAACCAGTCAACAGCTTGACCAAACTAATTAATATTCCTACTCCGGGCACGTAGAGTATTGCGTTAATTCAGATAAGCATTCTAAAGAGGTATATTGGTTTGAAGATGTTTTGTTATAAACAAATGACTTATTGTTTGAGACTTGTGAGATACAAATAGTATTCAAGCTTCGACGATGCTTAAGTGTTTGGTGAATTTTTGATTACGTTGAATTACTAATTATCTGGTTGTAGATTCAATTTTGATCTCAAGTAAAACTGCTGTAATAATTTTTAATTTAATAATTTTTATGAAACTAGAGATTTCTCAATATCATAATTACGACATCGTATTGAATAAGTCCAATAAAAATCAAACATTAAAAAAGTGCTCACTTTGTGATTTGACCAAAGTCGTGTGAATGTGATGGGACTGCAAGATTTTATTTTAGACGAAAGGCGAGATTCCAAAACCATTTGACTTTCTTCCATGTGGTTACAGGTTCTCTTATCGATGGATGGAGTTCTCTGCCAGTGTGCCAACTGCGAGAGACTTTCAAGGCTACTCCTGTTCACGAGAGACGTTCTTGAGTTTGAATTGGTTGTTTGGTTTTGTAGACAATTGTCGGCATGAACATTAAATTTGATAATCTCGGATTCTCGCTCGTCCGTCCGCATGATAAGACGACCTGCGGAATAAGAAGAGTCAAGTATTTAAATGGCAGTCTTCCGAATGATTACCGAAGGCGAGTTCGCATTTTATGACCAGCAGAAGTTCTCTGTTCCGTTCTCGTCTGAATTTTATGATTTTGCACCTCAAGAATCGACACTTATTGGCTTATTCCCATCAGATACCAGATTGGTCCGATGCTCCACGGACCATTAGCAATATCGCAGTTTTAATGAAACCGACGCTCAAAATAAGAAACAGCTCCCGTCTACGGCATTGGGGAGATGAGATAATTGAAACACTCTAGAATCGGATTCTTGTCTTCTAACAAACTCTCCGAGTAAAACTCACCTCGATTGTTGCTAATTTTCCGAATCGAACAATGAACAATGACTACTATGAATCCGTGCGAATCAACAAATAGACAGAAGAAAATAAAATTTGTTGAGTTAAGTTTGAATGAAATTTCTTTTATAACTCATCCGATGAGTACACGAAACAAGGCATCGTAATTTTAACGAGGTATTTAATCAGCTCAGGAGATATCCACATCTTTGTAGTCCGCGAGGAAGCATGCTAGTTAATGGGCAATTTATTTTACTACGTGCAATTTCCTATCACAACATGAAGACTCGAAAAATTCGCCGGTAATGGAATTCACATTTTGACGAACCTTATATTTCGAGAGGCGCGGAGATAACGAGCAACGAGCGATGAGGCGGATGCGTCCCGCGTCCACCGCGGAGTGTCCGTTCGAATTGCCGCCGATAGAAATTTAGAAATAAATTGTAAAGTAAATATTTTTATGGCAAGATTAAGGCGATCAAAACTAGTATCACGGAATGCTTGTAATATAAGGTCGAGTGCAAAGGTTACGCAATAGTTACGCTGACGTAAATGAATATGGAACTGTTACGAAGCTTATTAGCAACGTCCGAATGCTGGCCAACTCGGCAGACTAATTAGTTTCAGTAATTAAACAATACGTCATTTGAAAGGGCCCTTATGAAATCCAATATACGATCATCATCCATCCATCCATTCATTCATTCCTTCCTTCTTCCATTATTCGTTCACTCCTCTCTTCAAACCATTCCTCCATTCATCCATCTGATACTCTTTCCATCCATCCATCATGCGCAGGTATGTTTCCATGTAGACGAGCTTTATTAGTCTCACGCGTTAAATTCTAATCAGTGGATGTTCTTGTCTCTTCCATGCCGTTGTTTCCAGGAGATGGTTTCGATGTGGTTATTCGGTCAATATTATTGCAGAATTTAGGTTTACAATATTTCAGTATTTATAATGTTAATAACGTAGAATATTTCTACATTTATAATATTACAGATAATATTTATATTATCTACATTTAAAATATTACAGAATCTACATTTAGAATATTACAGAATTGTTACTTGAAATATTTCAGAAATTCCTGAATATTGCAGATATATATTTACAATAGTTTGTACAAGGATGAACTAAATCTTAACACACATACATTTGTGAATGACTAAAATATTTTATTTATTTATTTGAGTAAAATTCTTTAATAAATTTATTTATATATTTATTTGATTATAGTCCTTTGCATAATAGAGATGATTTGGACCTTCTTTAATAAATATTAAAATATAAATATATATAAATATTAAGATATAATAATAAATAAGATGATTTGGATTCAAAAGGCAAAGCCAAGAATTTCTTTCTTTCAAGATCACCTTAAATCTCCAATAAAATAAAATTAACGAGAGTCCACAGTCATGCTGAACAGTTTCAATAAAATACTATTACGCAATAACTACTTAACCTCTAGTTTGTAATAAAACAACAGGTTATCTGATGCGATCTGTTATTTGAAAGTGTAGCGAATGTATTCTATTAAATTATTTTCCAGAAACAACAACAACAACAAAACTAAAGACAAATTTCAACAACCAGCCCAAAAAACTCACCCCAAATATTTTGAATTTATTTCAGTCAGTAATCCACCCAAAAAATCTAAACAACGTCTTGAGAGGCAGCGGATAAAGACACGGATGTCGGTAAGATGCAAATGAGTATCTCTTATTTATTTATTTATCTCCTGCTCATTGGACCGTGGAGGTAGAAGCATCACACAATCACAAACTGTTCAGCATCCTGCCTTTATTGTTCCCCTGTGTCACATTCAAATGACATGCTTTAACGAATAATTTATTTATTAATATCGTCAACGTTACAACTTCTACTAATATTATTATAATTAGTTATTATTATTAATGAGAGCCAACTCGGCCGGCCAATAGGCGAATAGATTATTATTCATGAGAGGCGTGGACACGCTTCCATTAGCGACCAATCGCTCCCCCATCGATGACACGGATGAATGGACTCGATGTCCGATCATGCGAGAAATCTTCAACACATGAAAAATGAATTAGATTAT
>JAJTWR010000305.1:182500-192500 GCA_021613335.1 Whitmania pigra
ATCATCATCATCATCATCATCATCATCATCATCATCATCATCATCATCATATCATCATCATCATCATCATCATCATCATCATCATCATCATCACATCATCATCATCATCATCATCATCCATCATCATCATCATCATCTCATCATCATCATCATCATCATCATCATCATCATCATCATCATCATCATCATCATCATCATCATCATCATCATCATCATCTCATCATCATCATCATCATCATCATCATCATCATCATCATCATCATCATCATCATCATCATCGTAACTAACATCTTTATTATGATCATCGCTTTCGCTATCATCACCGTTATCATCACAACGATCATGATCATGACTGGTTGACGTCACAACCACGATGATGATGAGGATGATGACGACGACGATGGTGATAATGATGATGATGGTGACGACATAGATAAAGGGATAATGAAAGCCATATCCAAAAAGCTGCCTTAAAACTCCTCATCAACATATTCATGATATTCATGACTAACAATGAACTAATCAGCAAGAACTGTACATAAATTTATCTAATTAATATGATAATTAAGTTGTAAGAATGCTTTATGGACGCTCGCTATTTACGTTTTAATCATGCACAGCGTTTACCTGGAGTGGCAGGTGTCACACGGCAGGTGTGGCATCACGAATCAGTCTTTTAATTATGCTGACTCAGTTACGATTAGATGAAGAAATTTGCAAATATTTTTTGTTTAATTATTTATATTATTTTATTAAATAAGTAAATATAATTTTTATTAATTAATTTTAATATTCAAATTATTAAATAGATTAATTGTGATTGAATTTGTCCAAGTTTCGTTAATTATCATTTTTAAACAGATTTTTAAACCAATACAACCCAATCACTCAAGTTTTGAACCCGACTAAAGCCCCACCATATTCTACTTATCAGAATTTGAGTCGAGAGAGTAAACTTTGACCTTCGTTTTTTGACATTTGACCCGATTTTGCACCATTTGGCATTGAGTCACAACGGTTCTTAATGTTATCGTAATGGGGCATTGAATTCTTAAAGTATTTCTCAATGGAAGAAAACAATGTAAAAGAAGCTAATTGTGCTTAATTGAAGACCATTTTGCCCGAGGCTAATTTTTTTGAAGTGACGAGGATTTGTTTCGTGGCAAACATTTCTGGATTTTGTGGCATTCTACAACTTCTCAATGACCTGGTGACTCTGAAGAATGTCTTTAATCTCCAGAGTTCAGGGGTCAGAGGTGAGAGGTCGTCAAAATGTGATAAAACACTCGAAAATCAGTCCAACGTTTACCATTCATTAAGCGCTCGTAAAGTAAAGAATCTTTTTTTACGATCTGTTCTTACAAGGCCGTCAATGTGTGACTTCCTAATGAATCAAATTTCATCGCTTCACCCGCACGAAAATCGAGCTACAGTTGCCCTCTTTGAACCCTTCAAGAAAAGGGCTTCGTTTTCTGACCCGGTCGATAGGCGTAAGGCACTCGGATGTTAAATTGCTACGAGAGATGGCGCCTGTTCATTCAAACCACAGTGGATGGACTTGGTGCCTCTGAGACGGCCCGGTTAGGTTCGTCAGGCTCAGAAGAGATGTTAATCAAACATTTCTGGATCGTTCTCTTCGCGCTCAATCCGTCACTCGACTCCATTCGTCTGCAAGGAATCCTCTGGGGAAGAAGCTTTATGGGGATTTTTTCTTTCGGCGGATGGCGATCGGCGTAGGAACGCGAAAGAGACGGAGTGTCGACGAAGTGGACGGACTTTTCGCAGCTCCTCTCGGTGCCAGAGGTAGGCAGGGTACTACAGGTGAAGAAGCGATACTTGTTTTCCGGTGCTTTTCTCTCGATCGTTGATAAGATGTCGCAGACGTATTTCACCTCTTCGTCCTTGGCGACTATCGAACTCTGCCTGTCACATCCGCTGTCGAGATTCAACGCACCAAAGATGGTGCTGCCTCTCACAGAACGTTGAAGTTCTTGTTCTTGTTTAGCGGTGCTGAAGGTTGAACTTTCCTGGTCTTCGGCATTTGGAAATCTTTCCTTCTGCTGCACTTCGTAACTTCTCAGGGCTGAGAAAGTTTCGTCGTCCTCTGCATCTTCGCCCGCGTTGTTCGCCAGCATTCCGCCGCCCACCTTGAGGCTTCCGTTTGATCGGTATTTCCTTTTTTGCTTCCTTCTTTCCAGGCCCTTGCTCCACTTCTGGAGGCAGACGCAGCCGAGGATGAAGAGGTTGAAGAAGGACAAGGCGATGATCAGAACAACTACCCAAAGAGCTGTCGATGACAAAATCGCCGAAAGACCAGGCTCTCCAGAGCCCGTCATCTGCGTCGTGTCAGAGGCATTGCCGATTTGTTGTTGAAGGTTGAAGTCGATAGGTTGTGTAAGATCATCCCTATTTAAAAGCTCTACCGCCAATTTTCCTTCTGGATTGAGCTTCCTGGGAGATGCGAAGTTGTTCTTGTGGTCAGTACTCTGAATGCCTGGATCCTTGGTGACATTAGGGAATACCTTAGGCAGCCCTGCAAAGGGATCTTGATTTTTTGAAGCGTTCATTTTTTGATCAAGTCTTGGAATTCTGTCGTACTGTTGGGACATGACTGTCGTCTGCTTATCTTGGTCTGACCTCTGTAAAAGTTCATGCCTTGAGGGCTGAAGGTCAGGGTCAGATGGGAGTTGGAGTTTGTTGATAAGGTTTGACCAGAGAGCTACCTTGTCGTTTTTCAGATGTTGCTTCATTGTTGGATCCTTGCCCGGAACTTCATTTAAATTGTGGAAATAGATTATAATTTAATTATGTTTTATTTTATTAATAAAGGTTTACTTTAATATTATTATTATTATTAATTATTAATGTATAACAATAAATATAATTAAAATGTAATTTAAACCAAATGTGTAAATATTGTCCACAACAAGAACGCTAGCATTTTTAAATCATGAATATCATTCATAAAGTATTCATTTCAGAGTTACAAAAAACCAGACAAAACGAGATAATTTCTAGAATCTGGATTGATGATGGCCTTGGAAATAATAATTTTCAAAAAATCTTCTACGGCCACCTCATCAAACTCCGGTGAAAAATATTTCCATTAAGATATTTCTGTTCAGACATTTTTAATGAGGAAGCCACGAAAAATGATAAAAAAAAGTTCTGAGTAAATAGCCAAGCAAGGGTAAATCCACTGGTGTATTATTAGTTTTAATAATATAATATTAATATATTAATAATAATAAAATTATTATATTATAATAATAATAATATTTATATAATATTATAACATTATACAAAATACCAAATATTTATTTATATAACAATATTATTAATATTACTAATAGTAATAATAATATTTATAAATTATTAATAGTAATTAGGATAATACCTAGTAGCATGTACTTTTCCTGTTTCTGAGCAAACTGTAGCCAGGTCAACAGTTCTGAACATTCTGGATTTGTGAAGCTGTTCGGATTCCTTAAATCATCATTATCATTTCAATTTTACATATTTAACTAATAATAAAATATAATTTATTAATTTCAAAATATTTAATTTTCTAAATTTTTCTAAAAATTAATTTTGTTTTTAAATTTAAATTTTAAACTTTTTAAATTTTCTCATAATAAACATCGATATTGATCTCAACATATGTCAGTTTACCTATAAGTTTTAATAAAATATTTGACAAATTAAATTTAAATTGTCAATGGCATAAAAATTCAATGAATCTCTAACATATTTCCATTACTTTACAATGAAATAATTCAACACAAATGCTCCAGCAATGTAAATAACCCGGTTCTGACGAAGCTGATGACATAGCAGAGCAGAAAGAATTGAGAACAGTCTCCCTCAAAATGTCTCCCAGTCATGACATGTTGAGGATCCTTTCTTTTGGAATTCCCTAAAGTCGATGTTGTTGAGATGTTGTTGAAACGAAATGATCTCGTAGTTTCTTTCGTTGCTGCCGTTGAGCTCCAGTTGTGCTCCGTGATTTCCGGACATCCGGGCCTGCTCCATTGGACCGGAAACAGCGCCCTAGTGACGTCACTTCTCCAGACGCCGTCATCAGTGCCATCGGCGGTTTTAAGCCAATCTAAGCTTGAGGGGACGAGCGAGAATCTAGGTTACTTAAGTAAGTCGGAATGCAGCAGGGATTTCGGCTTACATAAGCATCCTCGACATTAAAGACATTAAAAGTTTTCGCTGATTTAAGAATTTGCGAATTTTACTTATTTGATATCACGAGGTGCTCGTCAACGTCATCATCATCATCATCATCAACATCATTATCATCCCGTAATAATAACTAAGTAACTAAAGAATGAAATAAGAACGGGTCGACTGGCAACAATAAAAGTATTAAAAATTATTATTGATTCAAATTTAAAAAATAAAATAAATACAAAATACAAAAGTAAAAACTTTTTTTCTATCACAACGCCACGCAAAGACTCAAATGATCTTAAATTTATGTCCGTCCAAATCAGTGCGCGACTCACTCTTCTGAATTCGACCCGAGGATCGAACAAGGGACCCATGAACTGAAAGTAATTCACTCTGAACAATAAAATTCTGCTAATTCGATTCGGTCTTCCTTCTGATTAAAAGAGGGTTAAAGGGATGTCTCGATGGCTCGATGGCGGATAGATTTTGCGAATGGGTAGCACGACTCGAGTGAGTGGGTTGGGTAAGCTGGGTAAGCTGGGTAGGTTGGGCAGATTGGGCATGCTGGCTAGGTCGAGCTTAATGGCATTAATAGTGCAGTGGATTTAGACATTTCATGGTCACTGTCCTTGTAATTTATGCGATTAAATCGTGCAGGTTGTGAGTTTTTAAATAAAAAAAAATAATTAAAAAAAATAAAATTAAAATAATGGTCAATTGACATTCGGAAGCTTACCAATCAGATCGTCAATCATTCAATCAATGCTCGGCAGACAATTATTTTTGTTAAATAGTTGTGGTTAAATTTAAAAAAAAATTAATTGAACCGGAAATTTTAAATATAAAAATTGGTTTTCTTATTTAAAATACTGATCAATCAACTAATTATTAATGATTACAAAATATATTTTAATATTAAACATTAAATGATAAATAAAAAGTAACGATAAGCTAATATGTTTACACAATACCATTAAATAATTTGATAATCACTAATATATAAGAACACGATCGCTGCAATTGTTCATTAAAGGAACAATAAATTATAATATTATAATTAAGTTGTTTTTAATATTTATATTATAATAATTAACATGATTATAATTATAATTGTAATCAATCAATCAATTAATCAATTATAATTATAATATAATAATATAATAATTGTGTAACTGAATATATTTATAATTTATTTATGGACAACAATGTAATCACAATAAAACCCTCACGCAAACAGATAACTCCTCCCTCCGAGCTCGCTGTGAACCCGGGCGACCTCGACCGATGATGACGTCACTTGGAAATCAGAGATGACGTCAACAAATGTACGTAGATTTCCGTGGTCTGTACTTGGTGCAGTACTACTCCAGTCCGTGTACTGATGCAGCACAAGATCGTTGAGGTACTGATGATGTCTGCTGAACTTTCTGTCTATCAATTTCCTGATTTTCTGCAATGCATTTATTATTACTATTATAATTATTAATTTTTTTTACATAATAAAAATATTTTGATAATTATGAATGATTAATATTATAAGTTATAAAAAAAAACAACTCATGATTAATTTAGGAATAGGCAGTAAAATAATTATTTTCATTTAATGAAATCCAATTTTCTGATCATGAACCAGGCGTCATAATTAATAATAATAACAATAATAATAATGATAGTAATAATAATAATAATAATAATAATAATAATAATAATAATAATAATAATAATAATAATAATAATAATAATAATAATAATAATAACAACAAATTATGATCGAGCATGTCTGCAATTATGATATGGTCTGCTGTCAAAATTATCGCCCGTCAGGAGTTAAGAAGATGAGATTTTACAGCCTCAAGGCTCAGACAACGTGTCTTATTTTATGGACACGTTTAAAGAAAGTAAAAGTGGAATAATATGCTGCTTGTCTTTCATAATTATGAAATGTAATTATAAGATTGAAACTATATTATGATGTTATTATCATAGAAGTTTCAAAATGTATTTTTACTCATGTTTTAATGTCTAAACTGATTTTTTGTCGTTATATTATTCAAATTATCAATATCAATTCTATAAATTATTATTACGAATCTGTATAATATCTGTTATTTCTATGAATTGCATTATATAACATTGAAATTAATTATTAATTTATCATTTTAAGACCTTCGTAAAGCTAGCGAAATGTGTAATAACAAGACAATATTAGTAATACAATAATTAATAATAAAACTTTAAAATAATAATAATAATAATAATAACATAAAAAATAAATAATAAAATTAAAATAAAATATGTATTTCATATAAAATATACATTCATAACGTGAAACATTTATATTATTACGAACAACTCGGGTCTAAAATAAGACATGAACGTTATAATTACAGCGGAAGTCCTTACGAGATGAAGGAGAAATTATATCCAATGGTCTCCATTATTGTGATCTACGCTGCAATATGAGCTCACCAGCAGAGGACTATGACGTCATTTTATTATTATTATTGTAATTGTTATTATTATAATAATAATTTTTATTATTATTGTTATTATTATTATTATTATTATTATTATTATTATTATTATTATTATTATTATTATTATTATATTATTATTATTATTATTATTATTATTATTATTATTATTATTATTATTATTATTATTATTATTATTATTATTATTATTATTATTATTATTATTATTATTATCATTATTATTAAAATTGAAATTACATTTATAGAAGCAAATAAGAATAATTTTTATTACGATCTCTCCAACAAACTTAAATAAAATAATTACTCAATTAAAATTAATAAAAAAGAATATACGATTGGTTATAATTATCAGTGTAAGCGCCATCAATATAATTTCTTGAATAACAATAAACAAATTTCTGAAATATGGTGTTGATGGTTGTGGTGATGATGATATATTAACTTATTAATTATAATAAAAAATAATTTTTTTCCGGCAGACGTCTCCAAGAAGAGCGCGAATCATTTCCGCGCCAAGGTGCCGGTCTTAAATTGCTCTCCATAACGCAGAGTCGTTACCATAGAAACGGAGAAGTTTTTATTCCACCTCCGCTATTTTTAATTCCAGGCACGCAGCCGGAAAAATGGCGGCGACGACGGCAAGAGTGATGGGAGCTGGAATGAATGGATGAATGCATGATTGAGCGAGGAATGCACTGCTGAATGAGCGGATGAACGGATGGATGGATGGATGGATAGATGGATGGATGGATGGATGGATGGATGGATGGATGGATGGATGGATGGATGGATGGATGGATGGATGGATGGATGGATGGATGGATGGATAGATGGATGGATGGATGGATGAATGGAAGAGTTGCTACTTCTAATAAATGCATTCCCCAGACATGATTATAGACATAAATAAAATTATGTCTAATAATTTATCAATAATGAATATAAATATTAATATTTTTCTTTTTCATACACTTAATTCTCCTAACGTTATTTTTTTTCAAAAACTTTAAATGACCGATTGGAAAACATGGGTGGGTTAAATTAAAATTTAGGTTGCAATTTATTTTAATTCGTTTTTTAAATTGACTCTTTAAAATTTAAAATATTTAAAAAAAATATTATAATTTTATTTAAAGTCTCCCATTAAATAAGTATTTCTAAAATAACTCCAGAAATTCGCACAAAAAATAACCAAAAACCAACTTTGTTCAGTTGGGCCTGGGTGAGACCCGATTGGACCTCGGCTCTTCTGACCTCCTTCAGTCCTTCCCACATGTCCACGCCCACCATGAGGGGCACCGAGGAGAACCAGGAGGAAGAATTTGGAGAACTTTGCGCGTCAAAGAAATGTTTTGGCGGGAATTGATTTCCCGCGAACGTATCTTCTTCTCCTGGGGAAAAGATTCGTTTCGCATTTGAATTCATGTCGTTTTCGTTTCTTCTCTTCCTTCGCTTTCTGTTCTCATCACCTGGAGCGAGAGAAACGGTCGATTCGTAGAGTGGATTCAGTCCTTTCCATCTCTTGGAATGCCTCGGGTGTCTGGCCTCCCTCATGAGGCTGGATACATCTTGGGGCAAGATGCTTGCCTTCCTTCTGTCGATGCTCGGCCCGAAGACTGGTTTTGAGTCTTGTAGATCCATCTGCCTTGATGCCCATAGGATTCTCTCGACAGGTGTCTGCCTGAGGCAGTGAAGCGTGGAATCGAGTCTCCTGGATCTTCCAATCCTCGACTTGTGCTTGTCGTCTGCTCCGAGGAACGGTTTTGGCGCCTTTTTCTCATTCTCGTCACGTCGCCTCTTAATCGACTTGTGTCCATCACTAGTCACCTCAGTACAATTCAAGATGGCCGCCAGCCGTTGGAAATGATGGAAGGCCGAGTGACGCGCGTCCTCCCCGTTGATGACGCAATCGGGGCAAAGGGCGGAGCCACCCAGCAAGATGGATTTGTGGATGAGGTTCTGACCTGGAAGCAGTTGCACGCGACTCTCCAGTTTGCACTCTGGTTATCTCGGATTTAGAGTCCGACCGAAAATGATTTTTGGGATGGGACCGAAAATAGACCGAATAGCAAAAAATGCATGACACCGAAAAAGAATAAAAAACGAAAACTGAAACCGATTTACGGTTTAAACCGTAAAAAAAAACGAAAACGAAACCAAAAATAAATTAAAATTAAAGTAGTTTAATTTAATATAAACAAATAAATTTTAAATAGTTTTAATTTATTTAATAAATTTAAATTTATTAAGAACTATTTCTGAAAACTTGTATTATGGTGAGTGATAGGTGACGATGTTTTTGTTTTGATTCCCGAGCCTTATGCGCTGCAAAGATAATTATAATTGAAGATAGTTGCAATTATTGGAGCATCACTATGCTTACTGAATGTGGAAATAAATTAATCAACTGATTTCTTAAATTAATATTATTGGTAAAACCTTATGTCGACATTAGTATTAACATAATATAGCATAACAAAATAACATTGAACTCATACTTAATGATTTTTGAGCACTGTGCTTGCTTAACAATAAAACATTTAAGTTTTCTTAATGTCAACATGAGGCACCGACATTGCTATTTCCTACTTTCTCTAAATTAACATACAAAATCGTCAAGATCATTATAATTAATTAAATATATCAGGAATTAATTTCATTAAGAGGAAGATTTATCGTCTAAAATATTATTAGGAATCCAGCTAATCTCTTAGTTTCTGTTGTCCCCATCCATGGATTTTTCAGGTTGGCATGTAACTTATCGATTGGCAAGCAGCAAATGCGAGCTTCACAAAGTGAATCAGACACTTTGAGAAATTACCACTCATCAAGTCAATTCGATTCCTCAGTTCGTCATTCGTTTGATCCTTCCCTGAGTTCAGGTTGCAATGTGAACAATGAAGAGTTTGATGTGGAGTTCCAATTTAATATAACTTATCGATGGTTAAGTACGTCAAACTAAATTCATGTCTTCTCAATCTTGTTCAACACAAAACCTCTCGATTATCTAAGCCGAACAGTGCATTGAGCTGTTTTGATGAGTTTTATGTTTTGATCAAGCATTGTCATTTTCTATTATCTCTCCATTATTATCGTAAAACTCGTTATCATTAAATATTTCAACTAAAGGACAAAGAAGTGAAAATATCTTAAATTTGTTGTTATATTTATTTGAATTAATTAATTAATTAACCTTGTTTCATTTTCATAATTAGATTTGATTAAATTAAATTGATTAATTAATATTAATTAATATTGATATTCTTAATAATTAATTGATACAGCCAATCAATATAGTTGATGACGGGGACTGGTTTCAAAAATTA
>JAJTWR010000305.1:195000-237500 GCA_021613335.1 Whitmania pigra
AAATTGAATTTTAAGTGACATTTAAAGTTGAGTATATTTATAATTGAATTTTAATAACAATTAAGTTAAAATGTATTTTTACTTTTAAAATTCATTCGCTCATTCATTAATTCTGTCTTGCTTACCCCTTGTGACTGGGGACAGCATGAGTATGTTGACGAGTGAAGCCCCGTACTTGGCCCCAATCAGAGTGACTGAGTCCCTGTTGCCTTGGAAACCTCCGATATTGCTTCTTATCCAATACAGGGCTGCCGTAAGGTCCAAGAGGGCGTAGTTACCCTGGGCGTTGGCGTCCTCGGTGCTAAGGAAGCCTTTAATGGTGATGTCGTTATTCATTCATGATGATGATGATGGTGGTGATGATGATGGTGATGTGTTGTTGAGGATAATGATAATGACGTCGAAATGATGATAATGATCATCAGACGACGATGATGATGAAAAAATAAAGATGAAGAGGAACTTTCTTCAATCAGTACTTAAATTGATCTTTCACATCTTCTCAGGGTTTGAAATTCAAATTCATGAGAATTTGATCTTAGCCACGGTCATCACTCCATCATCCTAACTACCCCCAGGCCTGGCCACTCGAGAGCAGCCTCATCGACTCCATCAAGTCGACATCTTGGATGGAAAAGGATAGATTTCAAGAACATTAAAGAAAGAAGGTTAAGAATTTCTAAAATAAACTTTGAAAGCTAGGTGACTCAATTTCATCGTCATGAGAAACACCATCTCCTTAATCTCACCCAACCGCCTCCCTCTCCCTCCTCAGCCCCTCAGCCCCCCCCAAATAATGGTCAAATTTCGATGCCCCCCTTTGGCGATTCAAAGCCCTCTGGGCGATAGCACGATTCCTGATAAGTGTTTTGATGGATGGATGGATAGATTGATGGACCGATGGAAGAGATGATTGATGGATACAAAAGTGGAGAAACTCGTGATGGATCTGAAAGGCAACATGATTCTGACGTCACAAAAAATGGTGGGCAGCGTGTCTCTTTCTATAGAAAAAGACTGGTGGTGAATTGGAAAACAGACGGTGATGATGATAATAAAGATGATGATGTTAATGCTGGTAGTGATGATGATCTGTTGATGATGATGCTGGTAATGATGAGGAGGTGGAGGTTAATTATCATCAAATATTAATAACAACTATTATTTAAAATGATGATCACATTTAATCAGGCTTAATTAATATGAATACCCGATAATCGGGCGAAATGCTCTCAAGAAATATATGCTCGTTGTAAATTTGTATTTTTTTCATAATATTTCACATTAATCATAATATTCACAGAAAAGTGTACATCAGTGTATTTGAATTAAGAAAACAGATGGATAAAGGTGCAATTCATCAATACAGGTGAGAGTTACGATTTGGTTTAGCTATTAGATTAGTAAGATAACAAGATTTATAATAACATTTAATTAACTGATACATTTAAACCATAAAAATTAATATTATAATAATAACAATATATTATAATTATTAAAATATAAATATGTAATGATTTATAATAATATTCATGAAAGTAATAATATATAATAATGAATATTATAATAATTAATAAAATACTTATATAATATAATAATTAATTTTATTAATCATCTCTGGTTTCGAACACTGGACCTTTGGTCTGATATAGATTCACATAAAACTTGGCGTTAGAGTCTTTATGGCAAATATTTATTCGAGAGGATGGATGGAATAAATGAAAGGAAAAGATTAATCCAGGAAATTAATTAATCTGGAAGTAATATCTCCGGAAGATGGCGTTTGAGGAGTCACAGGAAGTAAGGAAGTTTTATGGAAATGAAATTAAAAATGTTGGGAAAATAGGTAAACTCGAGAGGTCGGTGTTTAAGGTAATACATTGGAAGTTAACTGCTAATTTTAATAATAATAAAATTATGTATATTAAATATATAATAGTATTAATTTTCGTTTATTATATTGAAACACAAAACACAAAACCAGCACAAGTTGGATGAAAAAAAAAATCTTTGCCTCTTAAAAATGAAATTATCATTACAACTTAAATAAATTAATTATTATTTAAATTTTGAGAACGTCATTTTTCAAATGCACTTTAACTCAATAAAAATTATTAAATTTTAACAACCAAGTTAAAATCAAAATTATCGCAGTACATTTTTTTCTATAAATATTTTTCTAAGAGAAAAGAAAATATTTTACAATTAAAAGGTGCTACCATGGCGTAATCAATATATTTTTATTTTTTGAGTCAGAGCTGAAGTTATGGGGACACCACAATTTAGCGACAACTCACTAATTAAAATTTAATTGAAAGGGACTTTTTGATCATTTTGTCAGCAAAATATTTACACCTATCTTTGTAATTATTGTGGACTTATTTATATGCATTGACTTAAAAATTCAAAAACGTTATTTCTTCTAACGTATTTAACTTCAAAGGAATTTACTGATATTATTATTATTATTATATTATTATTATTATTATTATTATTATTATTATTATTCTTATTATTATTATTATTATTATTATTATTATTATTATTATATTATTATTATTATTATTATTATTATTATTATTATTATTATTATTATTATTATTATTATTATTATTATTATTATTCATTTATTTTGGATTTACGACGTTTCTTAGGAACCCGTTTGTTGATGCGACATCGACAGACATAAAAGCAGCTTTATCAAAATTGTGTAGCACTAAAAGATGAATGTCTTCAATTTTGTGATTTTATATTTGATCTATTTTAAATTATGCCATGCAAACATTTTTGTACTTCAGAGATTTACAAGAGCCACGGAATGCAGTGGAAAACCAGGATGCGCTTTGGACAAACCTAATGAAGTTTTCACTGGAATTAGGCATATTTTCCAATGTGTCTTCAAATGCATGGAAAATACTTCTTGCGTCAATTTCAATTACCGAAAAATCGATTTCATCTGCGAGTTATTTTTCACCTCTCCTTACCAATTATTGGCTACAGATTCATGCTTAAATTACGATGTAATGAAATCTGAATGTAATCGCAACTTAAAAAATTGCTTTTTCAAGGGAATTTTTAAATTTTCAAGGTGACCCCGCAAATTCAGCAATCCTATCAAGGTATGACTCGTTAAAAATACAGAATTCCTTTTTTCAGAATATTATTTCAAACAGAGAACAAAAATCTTGCTTTTCATCGACGTACATGCCAGAGCACTACCTATTTCAAACTGCACCCATGGTATGCCGTGGATGGCATTGTTTTAATTCCAAATTCAATTTGTGCGCAAATGAAGGAAGATGACTATGGGAACAATTGGTTCATGGTAGATTTGATAAAGTATGTTGTTGTAAATTACGTTCGAGTCCTAGCTAGAGAGGGAATTATGTCTATAATTGAGTTTTTTTCTATTTTCGGAATGTTTTCTTTAATTGATAAATATGGCGTTGAAATGAGTTGGTTATTATTAATACAACTTGCTTTCATATATAGCGGAGATTATTCCATGTTTAATTTCTCAAGTCTTAATTAAGGAATCAGGTACAAAAACCTCAATATTGGAGTAACAAACAGCTCCTGGCTGGAAAGGACTCCAGTTAAGAATACTTACCCTCTCTGTGGGGTCTATCTTGGACCTCCTGTGAGTGCAGAATGGTTTCAAGTTAATTGTACTTCTGAGGTTCCACCCGCCAGATATGTCATTGCACATCAAGCACGTGTGTACTCAATTTATGGGGGTTATTTATGTCTCTGCGAAATTGAAGTTCATGGAACATTTTGACATGAAAAAATTAAAGCTTCAATAAACTATGATTAATCAGCTTTATTTCAATTAATTCTGCAATCCATTAACAATTTACGTTTGTATTGGTCACTGATTGTGTTCGGCTAAGCGATGGCAAGACCTACGTTGTGTTAGACTATTAACAACTAATAACATTATTCATTTACTAATCTTTTCAATGGTTAAAAGTTACTATGACTAATAAAGCTAGTATCGGCCTAACATATGTACAAAAGGCTGTTATTAGAGTGGTTGGGTTTCTAGTAGAAAAAGACAATAGGATCAGTTTGGATATGGTTGATGCTTGTTTCACGATATTATCAATGTGTTTGTCAAAGTGGATAGAAGAATCAATGAGCACCCCTAGATCTCGAACTATGTCAACTCTTGTTAGCTTGTTGTCATTAATGAAATATTCACAAGGGTTAAAACTTTTTCTGCAGCCAATCAGTGAGAGAATCTGGCATTTGTCAGGAGCTAGTTGCAACTGCCATTTATCACTCCATTCTGCTATCCTGTCAAGAGAGTATTGTAGTAGGGATGGTATTATTGTAGAGCTTAACATCATCTGCAAAGAGTTTGCAGATGGGGCCTGAGTTGTCAAGAGTGCTAGGTAGGTCATTTATGAAGAGTAGAAATAAGGTTGGCCCTAGAACACTGCCCTGAGGGACTCCACTTGTGACAGAAACTTCATCAGAAATAAATACATTAATATTGACTCTTCGTATCCTCAAATTGAGAAAATCCATACGCCAACCATTCAGATTGTCACTAAAGCCATAGGTATATATCTTGCTCATTAGTTTAATATGTTTAGAGAGAATAATGGACACCTGACAGAAATTCTGACAAATAATTACAAATTACATAATATTATTTTTCTAATGAACTTCTACTCAATAAAATTTAATAAATTTGAAAAAGCGAGTTAAAAACAAAACTATTGCATTACATTTTTTCTAAAAATATTTTTCTAAGAAAAAAGAAAATAATTTTAAATATTTAAAAATATTTTTCTAAGGGAAAAGAAAATATTTAAATAAAAATAAAAAATATTTTTCTAAGGGAAAAGAAAATATTTAAATAAAAATAAAAAATATTTTTCTAAGGGAAAAGAAAATATTTTAACAAGTTTAAAATGAAAATCATTATTTTTTTTTTATTTCCTAGAGTCAGAGCTGAAGTTATGAGGACCTCACAATTTAGCGACAAGTCACTAAATAAAATTTAATTGCAAAAACCTTTTAGCTAATTTTGTAAGCAAAATATTTAAATATCTCTGGAATTATTGTTGATTTATTTATACGCATTAATTTATAAATTCAAAAAACTTTATTTCTTCTGACTTCATAGGAATATATTAATAATAATATTATCATTAGTAATAATAACATAATTTTTATAATTGATATTATTTTTATAATTGATATTTTTATAATTGATACTATTATTATTATTATTATTATTATTATTATTATTATTATTATTATTATTATTATTATTATTATTATTATTATTTATTATTATTATTCACTTATTTTGGAGTTACGCCGTTTCTTAGGAACCCACTTGTTGATGCGACATCGCCAGATATAAAAGCAGCTTTGTCAAAATTGTGTAGCACTAAAAGATGAATGTCTTCAATTTTTTGATTTTATATTTGATCTATTTTAAATTATGCCATGCAAACAATTTTTTACTTCAGAGATTTACAAGAACCAGGGAATGCAGTGGAAAACCAGGATGTGCTTTGGACACACCTAATGAAGTTTTCACTGAAATTAGGCATATTTTCGAATGTGTCTTTAAATGCATGGAAAATACTTCTTGCGTCAATTTCAATTACCAGGAAATCGATTTCATCTGCGAGTTATTCTTCACCTCTCCTTACCAATTACAGGCTACAGATTCATGCTTAAATTACGATGTAATGAAATCTGAATGTAATCTCAACTTAAAAAATTGCTTTCTCAGTGGAATTTTGTAATTGTCCAGGTGACCCCGAAAATTCAGCAGTCCTATCAAGGTATGAATCGTTAAGAATGTAGAATTTTTTTTTCAGAATATTATTTCAAACAGAGAACAAGAATCTTGCTTTTCATCGACGTACATGCCAAAGCACCACCTACATGTTTATGAAAAACCCCTCCTGGTATGCCGTGGATGGCAATGCTTCAGTGCTTCAATTCCAATATTGTGCCCATACGAATGAAGGTGACTCTGGGAACAATTGGTTCATGGTAGATTTGGTAGAGTATGTTTTTGTCAATTATGTTCGAGTCCTAGCTAGAGAGGGAATTATGGACGTAAGTGAGTTTTTTTCTATTTTCGGAATGTTTTCTTAAATTGATAAATGTGGAGTTGAAATGAGTTGGTTATTATTAATACAACTTGTTTTCATATAAAACTGAGATTATTCCATATTTAACTTTTCAAGTCTTAATTCAGGAATTAGGTACAAAAACCTCACTATTGGAGTAACAAACAGCTCCTGGCTGGAAAGGACTCCAGTTAAGAACACTTACCCTCTCTGTGGGGTCTATCTTGGACCTCCTGTGAGTGCAGAATGGTTTCAAATTAATTGTTCTTCTAAGGTTCCACCCGCCAGATTTGTCATTGTACATCAAGTACGTGTGTACTCCGTTTATGGGGGTTACTTATGTCTCTGCGAAATTGAAGTTCGTGGAACATTTTGACATGAAAAAAATAAAGCTTCAATAAACTATGATTAATCAGCTTTATTTCAATTAATTCTGCAATCCATTAACAATTTACGTTTGCATTGGTCACTGATTTTGTTCGGCTAAGAGATGACAAGACCTACGTTATGTTCAACTATGATGATAACATTATTCATTTACTAATCTTTTCAATGGTTAAAAGTTACTATGATTAATAAAGCTATGGTTTTCTTCAATACATGTACAATGTTTTAGTGTTGTTAAGAAAACTGCATGATAACCACTTTTGATCAAATTCAGTGAACCAGTTCCGTTGGTGTTACTCGGGTTCCAATTTTATACGATTCAAATTTCTGCTGCAATTTTGTTATTTTCACAATTTTCTCTTTAAATTTCACTAAATTTTCTTATTTTCATTAAATACATGTTGTTATCTCAAAATTAATTGTTACTTGTTATTGTAAAGTAATTTAAATATTTCTAAGCAATTGGAATAACAATTTCTTGATCGCTGATGTTGAAGTGAAACTTGAAGTGAACTTCTTCATTAACATATTATAATTACATATTATATTACAAGTAACTTAAAACGGAAAGAAAAAATTGTCTGTAAGTATTAGACTAACGCCAAAAGTATTTTAAACGTTTAAATTAATTCAACGTACGACGTGGCAACCCAAATTTGGCCATGGGAGAAGCATTGATCACACAGAATAAATTTTCTTTTCTTTAAATGTGTTCTAGAATCACACAAATAATTTTTCCCTTTTTTTTTATTTTGATTGAAATACAAAACTAATACAAATTGGAACCAAAAGAAAAAAGAAGGAAATCCATAAGAGAAAAATCCTTGCTCTTAAAAAGGTTGGTGATGTTACGTGGAACAGAAGAGTAAATCTTGGGTTCCATGCAAACAATACTACGACAGCCAGTGACAGATTTAGCAAAAGCTGATCTATAATTATTTGACGAGCGAACTTAGTAGGTATGTAAAGAAGATATTTTTGAAAACAAACTATTAAAAGAGGAGGCAACACAATCTACGTGGTGATCTACTTTACACATTAGAATGGCTAAATGGAAATTATTTTAAGGATGTATAAATTTACGAATGCGTGGTCGATATGAGATTTATATGGTTAGCAAAAAGCAGCATTTAGGAATTTTTTCTGAAGATTAAGTAAGGGTTTTAAGCAAGTTGAGTAATTACAAGCCCAAATTAAATTACAATAGTTTAAATAAATGTATAATGCAATGTAATCACTGTTTTTCTATTTATGTAAGGATATATTTATGTACGCGATAAATTATGCCAACATTGTTATAAATCGTTGCCGCCATATACTGAATAATAGTCAAAAAAATCTTTGTTGTATCTTCATTTATTTATATAGCGCCATATGCATAGCGTCAGAGGCGCTTATAACCATTTATATAGCGGTCCTTCCTAAGGGAACTGGTGTCAGTGCAGGCTGGGTTTCGAACACCACACATTACGACTGTTGCCATTACCGCCGTATGCAGGAACGTAACCTATTCGGCTAACCTGAACACCCCTAGTCACTTTGTGGAGGACTGATTGAAACATCAAGAAGGAACAGACTACATGATTCGATGTTTCAAAAACTTTTGTTTTTAAAAGTTAATAAAAGCTTTGAAAATTGACAGTGTTGAAAAAGTTCGTGCACTTTTTGGTCAAAAGTGATTTGATTTTGATGATTTTAACGTGAAATCACATGCGTGAACCTTATTTTAACGTGAAATCACATGCGTGAACCTGATTTCGATTTCCAATCACTTTTTGTCTGGTGATCTTGATTTTGATTTCCAATCACTCTGAACGTGATTTTACCCATCACTGCTGAATATGTTGCTTGAATGAGAGATGTTGGTCTACAATGACTCCAAGACGTTTACACGATTCAACACGAGATGTCACAGAATTATTAATATAAATGTTACAATCGTCCATGACAAATTTCTTCCTTGTTTTTTGAAAGACAATGAGTTTGCCCCAAACCATTCTGTCAACTTTTCAAGCCCAGTATTCATGGTAGAGTGAAATTTTATTGTTTTATCGATGGTTCGCGGGACCGATAGAAAATCTATCGAAATAAACTATAGACGAGGTGAGAAGTGGTCTTCTACTTTACTTATAAGAATGGCTAAAAAGAAATTATTTAATTGGTTGTTATATTAAATTTTAGTGAGTAGAAGTGAATTATAAAAACATTAATATAATAATATATTTAATTATTTCAAGGATGCATGGTCGATATGAGAATTATCGTATTATAATATGGCATATAAAGAGCAACACGTATGATTTTTTTTCTGAAGATTAAGTAAATTCTTTAAAACCTTGATTTGTTACAAGATAAAATTAAACTACAGTAGTTTAAATGTGGATAAATAAATGTACCATGCAACGTAATTATTGCTTTTATGGTCATATAAGACATACGCAGCGGGTAAGAAACTCGCCTTAAATCAAAGGGCCTGTCGAAGTACGACCTACATGGATAAATATCCTTGGTTTGCGGTAGATGGCAATGTTTCTCTGCCTATGTCATCGTGTGCACACACCAATGAAGACGACTATGGAAACAATTGGTTCATGTTGGATTTGTTCGAATGGGTTGTGATCAGCTACGTTCGATTCCTAGCGAGAGAAGAATGTAGTTTTATAAGTAAGCTGCAATTTTATAGTTTGTAAGGGTTAAGCTGTTTTAATTTATTATGTGACAAGAGCAATAGTCTAAGAATAACCAAAATTATTTCAATATTTTGAGAAACTTATTTAAGAGCAGTAAAGTTTTATTCTCAAAAGATAATAAAAAATAAGATAAAACAATTTTTTGATCAAAGAAAGGAAGCAAATGAATAGATTTTACAATAAATATAAATGGTATTTTATTGGAAAAAATATAGCTAGTAGTATTCCTGTTACCAACGATGACATCTCTGCATCGCTCACAGACTTTTCTCACTTGCAATCTATGAGCCTCTTCCCAACCAGCCCCTTAGAAGTCATCAATATTTCTGGTTCCCTTAAATTATCCCATAGCTGTGGTGTTGATGATGTTGATCCTTACACAGCACATGAATTCATATCCCAAATTGCTGATCCTTTATCTTCTATTTTAACTCTGCTTTTCGTACTGGCCTTATACCACGTGAACTTAAGTATGCCAATGTGATTCTCCATTGCCTTACTTAATAATGAAATGAACTTTTTTAATAATTGGTTTACTACAAATTGTCTAGCTTTTAATATCAAAAAATCTAATTTCATTATTTTTCGTTCTTCTAGAAGAATAATCGACAATAGCCCATCTCTTTCAATAAATGGTGTTTCTCAGAGTGTCATGTATTAGATATTTGGGGATCTTTATGGATGAGCACTTGGCTCTAACATATCTCTTAAGTTCAAAATCATGTTTCTAAGAACATTGGTGTAATTTCTAGAATTCGGCCATTTATTGACGCAAAAGTTGCTCTTCTGTTATATTTCTCTCTTATTTACCCTTACCTAATTTACTCCAATATAATATGGGCAGCTACTTATAACACACATTTACATCAATTGAATATATTGTAAAAACGGATTGCACGAAAATGTTTTTATTATCACTCCCATCACCAACTGCTTCTGTTTTCCCTAACAATAGTTTGTTAAATATATCACAAATTCGTAATTTACAAATTGCTTTTTTCATGTCTTCATATGATTTCAATTCTCTTCCCAAAATATTCTCTGTTTTTTTCATATCAAGCATTAACTACAATAATCCTTCACACTTTCTACGTAATACACATGAAAATCATCCGTCTTTCTCCAAACCTACACTTAAGTTATTCTCAATTCAATGTTATGGCCTAACACTTTACTCCTCCATACCTACATCTATCAAGGATTTAACTCAGTTAAACACATATTTTAAATTTAATATGTTAAGTAATAGTTACTTGCTATTGTAAAGTAATTTAAATATTTCTGAGCAATTGCAACAAAACTTTCTGGATTGCTGATGTTGAAATGAAACTACTTCGTTAACATATTATAATAACATATATATTAAAACATAATAATTTTACAAGTAACTTGAAACAAAAAGAACAAATTGTCCGAAAACTGTAAGCATTAATATTTTAAGTGTCTAAATTAATAGCAACCTAAATTTCGCCAAAGGAGGATTTCCTAGAAGCGTTTATCAAATAGGACTTAATGCATTTTCTTTTCGTTAAATGTATTCTAAAATCATACAAATATTTTTGTTTTTCTTTTTTTTTATTGAAACGCAAAAGAAGTATAAAAAAATAAAAAAGGAGAGCTTTAAGGGAAAAACCCCTGCTAACAGACGTCCTATTGTTAATGATGAATATAGTTGCTTTTAAATATCCCAATATTATAAGAATTATTAAATGTTGGCTAATATACATGATTATTTAGAGTTAATAATATAATGTTTTAATGCCTTCCTGCAAGCGTAAATATTAGAAGAGTTGAGGATATTACGTGGAACAGTAGAGTATATCTTGAGTCCTAGATAAGACAGCCAGTGACAGATTCAGCAAAAATCGATCCGTAATTATATGCGAAAAGAGTATGTATGTAAAGAAGATATTTTGGAAGACAATCTATCGAAATAATATATATACGAGGTGATGTACTTTACATGTATGAATGGAAATTATTTAATTGACGAATTTCAAGGATGTTTAAATTTACAAATGCATGGATGGTTTGAGAATTATCGTATTAATATGGCCAACAAAGTGCAATACGTTTGAATTATTTACTGAAGATTAAGTAAAAGTTTTAAGAACTTGTTTTAAGAGTTGCTACAAGCCCAAATTAAACTACAATAGCTTAAATATGGATAAATAAATATATCACGTAATGCAATTATTATTTTCATATGACGACGTACGCAGCGGAAAAATCAGCCTTAAACTAAAGGGCCTGCCAAAGTACGACCTACATGGATAAATATCCTCGGTTTGCGGTAGATGGCAATGTTTCTCTGCCAATTTAGTGATATATATAAATAATATATATTTTAAATATTATTAATATATTAATAATAATTAATAATAATATAATAAATTAATATTAATAAATTAATTAATAACAATAGTTATTATAATAACTATATATATTTATTATATTATAATAATAATAATATTATTATTAATTAATTTATTGTATTATTATTAATTTATTATTAATATTATAATTATTAAAAATATTAATATTATTATCATTATTATATTTATATTTAATATTATTATTCACTTGTTTTGGGGTTACGATGTTTCTTAGGAACCCGTTTGTTGATAAAAGCAGCTTTCTCAAAAATAGATTGTGTAGCCCTAAAAAATGAACGTCTTCAATTTTGTGATTTTATATTTGATCTATTTTAAATTATGCCATGCAAACATTTTTGTACTTCAGAGATTTACAAAAGCCACGGAATGCAGTGGAAAACCAGGATGCGCTTTGGACACACCTTTGGTCGCGGTAGAGAACGTCGCGGAGAAGAATCTCGAGAAATAAGGAGAGGATTTGTTGAAAGTAAGCAAAAAAAAAAACGATTAATCGACCAGATATTTTCGTCCGTTTTGATCGTGATCGTCTCTATAGCGCAATGTATAGCGAGTCGGACCTCTAGCGTAGTGAATACGAATGTAAAAATAAGGAAATAATTCTAATTATCGTTCGTCTTGCATGAGAATCACACAAACAGCATCAACAAATCAACTCTTACCTGCTAGGCATCATTCGCATTTTACTTTCACTTAATGTGCGGAAGCTTCCCATAACATGTTTAGTCCTGTCAAAGTACGATTAATTCAATTCTAGTTGGTTTACCTTACTTACAAAAATATTATTATAAAAATATTCGCTTCAGGCCCCTAACCAGAAAATGATTTAGAAGGAGGTTCATTTTGTTATTTTTCAAAATCAAAATAAAATGATAATAATAATAATAATAAATATAAATGAATTTTTAGTTAAATCTTTTTTTTAATATTTCGGGATTTGAAATCTTAAATCCAACCCCCTAAATACGTACCTGGCTGAATCCATTCATAACAAAACACGACCGCATTGTTTTTTACAACCTCCTTTGACTTCGTAATCGCCAAAGAATAGACTGCAACATTTATTGTCATTGTAAATGAATCGACAACCAACATGCAATTTTGAGATTTTCTGCCTTTTCGATAATTATTTAATTATTTTATTTCTTTGAGTCATAGCTGAAGTTATGAGGACCCCACAACTCAGCGACAACTCACTAAATAACATTTAATCGCAAAATCTTTTTGTTCATTTTGTAAGCAAAATATTTGTATTTATCTCTGAAATAATTGTGGAGTTATTTATACTCATCAATTTAAAAATTTAAAAAAACTTTATTTCTTCTGACGTATTTGACTTCGTAGGAATTTATTAAAAATAATATTATTGTTATTAATATTATAATAATAATAATTTTTATTATATTTTATTATAATTTTTATTATTATTAATATATTTATTATATTATATTAATAATAATAATAATTATTATATTAATAAATTTATTATATTATATTATAATAATAATATTTATTATATTATATTATAATAATAATATTATTATTATAATAATAATAATATTATTATTATAATTATCATTATCATTATCATAATCATCATCATCATAATATATGTATAATATATAATATATAATAATAATAATAATTTTTATTATTATTATTATTATAATTATTATATTATAATTATTATAATAATTATTATTATATTATTATTATTATTATAATTATTATAATAATTATTATTATTATTATTATTATACCATATTTTCACCCATATTACACGCGCGTTATAATTAATAATATTCTTATTATCACCCTCATCATCAACTGCATCTGTCTTCTCTAACAATAGTCTGTTAAATATATCTCAAATTCGTAATTTACAAATTATTCTTTTCATGTTTTCATAGGATTTCAATTTTCTTTCCAAAATATTCTCTGGTTTTTTTTCATATCAAGCAATGATTGCAATAATCCTTCACACTTTCTACGTAATACACATGAATATAGTCCGTCTTTCTCCAAACCTACATTTTAATTTATTCTCATTTCAATGTTATGGCCCAAGACTTTATTCCTCCATACCTTCATCTATCGAAGATCTAACTCAGCTAAACACATGCCCTTTCAAATTACTTTATTTACTATTCAAAATGTCTTACAAACAATATTTATTGCTTGGATGTGTATAGCTTACGATTTTGTATATAACTACTTTCAGGGTCAGTTCGACAGCGGAAGCGCGTGTTTCCTTAATGCTGGCCATTTGGTTTTATTTGAATTTATTCGCTTTCACTTTTTGTTTTTTATGTATATATAACTGCTTGTATGTTTGTTTGGTTGATTCAATAAACTCATAAACATTTAAAAAAATATATAAATTTAATGATATTTTTACAAGGATCATGGCTTAGATGCATTTCCAAGTGTTTTGACGGCCGTTCTCAGTTAGAGAGAGGAAAGAAATGTGTTGAATAAAAATATTGAATATTTTGGGAATTTAGATGCAAAACACTCGAAGAATACAAAATTCTTTAAAAAATTAAAGTATCATTAAAATTAAATAAATTAATTAATATTTATGTTATAGTAATAATAATTAAATATATTATTTTGTTTCTAGAGTCTTATTTTCCTAATGCACTTCTACTCAATAAAATTTCATACATTTTAATAACCAAATTAAAACAAAATTATTGCATTACATTTTTTACAAAAAGATTTTTCTATGGGAAAGTATTTTTACAAGTTTAAAATTAAAATAATTATTTTTTCTTTAATTTTTTTGATTCATAGCTAAAGTTTATGAAAACTCCACAATTTAGCGACAACTCACTAATTAAAATTTAATTGCAAGGAACTTTTTTGATCACTTTATACGCAAAATATTTGTATTTATCTCCATAATTTAAAAATTCAAAAAACTTTATTTCTTCTGACTTTATAGGAAGTTATAAATAATAAAATTATTATTTTTATTATATTTATAATTATTATTATTCACTTAATTTGCGGTTACGACGTTTCTTAGGAACCCGTTTGTTGATGCGCCATCGACAGACATAAAAGCAGCCTTCTCAAAATTGTGTAGCACTAAAAGATGAATGTCTTCAATTTTGTGATTTTATATTTGATCTATTTGAAATTATGCCATGCAAACATTTTTGTACTTCAGAGATTTACAAGAACCAGGGAATGCAGTGGAAAACCAGGATGTGCTTTGGACACACCTAATGAAGTTTTCACTGGAATTAGGCATATTTTCGAATGTGCCTTTAAATGCATGGAAAATACTTCTTATGTCAATTTCAATTACCGGAAAATCGGTTTCATCTGCGAGATATTTTATACTTCTCCTTACAAGTTATTGGCTACAGATTCATGCATAAATTACGATGTAATAAAATCTGAATGTAATCTCAACTTGCTTTCTCAGATGACTTTTTAATTGTCCAGGTGACCCCGCAAAATCAGCAATCCTATCAAGGTATGAATCGTTAAGAATATAGAATTCTTTTTTTAGAATATTATTTCAAACAGAGAACAAAAATCTTGCTTTTCATCGACGTACCTGCCAAAGCACCACCTATAATAAAAACCACCCCTGGTATGCCGTGGATGGCATTGTTTCACTTCTAGATAAAGATTGTGCGGTTACGGATGAAAATGACTCTGGGAACAATTGGTTCATGGTAGATTTGATAGAGTATGTTGTTGTCAATTATGTTCGAGTCCTAGCTAGACAGGGAAGTGTGGTCATAAGTGAGTTTTTTTTCTTTTTACGGAATGTTTTCTTTAATTGACAAATATGGTGTTAAAATAAAATGGTTAATTGCTTTCATTTAAAGCTGAGAGTATTCCATGTTTAACATCTCAAATCTTAATTAAGGAATCAGATACGAAAACCTCACTATTGGAGTAACAAACAGCTCCTGGCTGGAAAGGACTCCAGTTAAGAATACTTACCCTCTCTGTGGGGTCTATCTTGGACCTCCTGTGAATGCAGAATGGTTTCAAGTTAATTGTACTTTTGAGGTTCCAGCCGCCAGATTTGTCATTGTACATCAAGTACGTGTGTATTCAGTTTATGGGGGTTATTTATGTCTCTGCGAAATTGAAGTTCATGGAACATTTTGACATGAAAAAAATAAAGCTTCAATAAACTATGATTAATCAGCTTTATTTCAATTAATTCTGCAATCCATTAACAATTTACGTTTGCATTGGTCACAGATTTTGTTCGGCTAAGCGATGGCAAGACGTACGTTATGTTCAACTATTACGATAACCTTATTCATTTACTAATCTTTTCAACTGTTAAAAAACTGTTACTATGACTAATAAAGCTATGGTTTAGAAAATTTTGCCTAACAAGTGATATTCTTCAATACCTTTTCAATGTTTTAGTGTTGTTAGAAAACTGTATGATAACCACTTTTGATCAAATACAGTGAACCATTTCTGTTGGTGTTGCTAGTGTTTCAATTTAATACTATTCAAATTCCTGCTGAATTTCTGTTCTTTTTACAATTTTTTATTTAGTTTTGCTTAATTTCTTTATTAACTATGATTAATCAGCTTTATTTCAATTAATTCTGCAATCCATTAACAATTTACGTTTGCATTGGTCACAGATTTTGTTCGGCTAAGCGATGGCAAGACGTACGTTATGTTCAACTATTACGATAACCTTATTCATTTACTAATCTTTTCAACTGTTAAAAAACTGTTACTATGACTAATAAAGCTATGGTTTAGAAAATTTTGCCTAACAAGTGATATTCTTCAATACCTTTTCAATGTTTTAGTGTTGTTAGAAAACTGTATGATAACCACTTTTGATCAAATACAGTGAACCATTTCTGTTGGTGTTGCTAGTGTTTCAATTTAATACTATTCAAATTCCTGCTGAATTTCTGTTCTTTTTACAATTTTTTATTTAGTTTTGCTTAATTTCTTTATTTTCACTAAATACATTTTGTTATCATTATATTAAATTTATGGAAAACTAGGTGTTGTTAATTTAAGGGGTTAAGATGTTTTAGTTTAAGAACAGATTAACGGCTCATTGCTTTCTCTACTTATGGAAATAGCATTTTATTACATTTGATTTAAATTTTTGCCCACAATAATTTCTTTTGAATTTATAAAGTTGTCGCCTTTAAGTGTTTTCGTGAGTAGTTTATTCTAGTTATGAAAATGTGCAATGATGCATTTTTGAAATATCAAAGTGTAAAGAAACTGGCAATCTGAATAAAAGTTTAATTTAGTAATTTGGATGTTTTTGTCTTATTTTCCAAACTTTAATGATTAAGCTCCCAAAATATTGAAAGCATATCACACATATTTGTTTCCTTTTTTTTAAATTTAATTGAAACACAAAAGTCTAGTACAATCACAAACTATTACAAATTGGATCCAAGAAAAAAAACTAGGAAAGCCATAAGGGAAAGCCCCTTCTAACTGATGTCCTATTGTTATTGATGAATATAGTTGCTTTTCAATTTCCCAATATTATTAGAATGATTAAATGTCAAGTAATATACATGGTTATTTAGAGAATTTATTTAAGGTTATTATTTAATAATAAAATGTTTTAATGATTTCTTAAAAGCGTAAATATTAGAAGGGTTGAGGATATTTTATTGAACAGTAAATCTTGGGTACCATGCAAACAATGCTAGGACAGCCAGTGACAGATTTAGTACAAGTCGAACTGTAATTATATGCGAACAGAGTATGTATGTAAAGAAGATATTTTTGAAAACAATCTATCGAAATAATCTATAGACGAGGTGACATGAGTTGATCTACTTTACATGTAAGAATGGTTAAATGGAAATTTATTAATTAGCGAATTTCAAGGATGTTTAAATTTACAAATGGTTATCATACCATGGTTGGTATGAGAATTATTGTATTAATATGTCAAACAAAGAACAACACGCATGAATTTTTTCTGAAAATTAACTAAAGGTTTTAAAAACTTTGATTTGTTACAAGCCCAAATTAAACTACAGTAATTTAAATATGGATAAATAAATGTGTTGAAATAACCTGGTGTACGAGAACTAGTAAGTTTTAGAGTAAGTTTATTAAGTAAGTATTCAGTTAACGGAACTGAATAATCAAAGGTAAGAGTTGAAGGAATTGAGGAACTTAGAAGATTCAAATGGATATTTGGGCTTCTAAGTTGTTTGGATTCTTGCAGAATGTCAGGTGATTAGCGAGAATGCTATCTACAGCAATAATAGAGATACCACGTGCCCGAAAAAGATACCAAATGTAATGAAATATAAATTTAATTATTTTAGCAATATAAGCTTAATTAAATTCCAAAAAATAAGTTTACAACAGTATCATGCAATGTAATTATTGCTTTTATATTCATATAACGACACGAGCAGCGGGTAAGAAACTCGCCTTAAATCAAAGGGCCTGCCAAAGTACGACCTACATGGATAAATATCCTTGGTTTGCGGTAGATGGCAATGTTTCTCTGCCTATGTCATCGTGTGCACACACCAATGAAGACGACTATGGAAACAATTGGTTCATGTTGGATTTGTTCGAATGGGTTGTGATCAGCTACGTTCGAATCATAGCGAGAGAAGAATATAGTTTTATAAGTAAGCTGCAATTTTTGTTGTTTGTAAAGGCTAAGCTGTTTTAATTTATTATGTGACAAAGAGTGGAATAATCCAAGAATAACCAAATTATCTCAATATTTTTAGAAAATTATTTTAGACCAGTATGTAACATTTTTTAAAAGTTTTGTCGGGGCTGTTTTGAAGGGGCTATTTTGTCCTGGGCTATTTTGACGAGGCTATTTTGTCGCAGGGCTGTTATGACGGGTCACCCAACTCCCTAATTAAAATTTAATTGCAAGGAACTTTTTGATCACGTTGTAAGCAAAATATTTACATTTATCTCTGGAATTATTGTGGAATTAAGCGTATGAGCATTAATTTAAAAATTCAAAAAACTTTATTTCTTCTGACGTATTTGACTTCATAGGAATTTATTATTATTATTTTTATATTTACGATTATTATTCACTTTTTGGAGTTACGACGTTTCTTAGGAACCCGTTTGTCGATGCGACATCGACAGACATAAAAGCAGATTTCTCAAAATTGTGCAGCACTAAATTCTTTGCAGAGGTTGTTCCAGTTGTCAAGAACACCACAACAATCCGCGGAAAGCTTTGAACCATCCGTGGGTGGTTCGGGATGAACCATGGAATAGGTTTAATGTGGAACATGCAGTTAATTTCCTCGGAACAAATTGTTTGATTGTTGTAGACGCATTATCAAGATACCCATGGCTACATCCACCTTCCGGTCTTACATCCAAATCTACAATGGAGTTGTTAGAAGAGGATTTTGCTCATTTTGGATACCTACATTCGCTGTTATCAGATAATGCTCAAGCATTTATTAGCGAAGTATTTAAGTCGTTTTAAACTAGCGCGAAATTCGTCATTTAACTGGTGCACCTTAACATCCGTCTGCAAATGGTCATGCCGAAAGACTTGTTCAGACGTTCAAGAAATCGATGAATAAATCGAGATTACCTACTAAAATGGCTTTACAAGAATTTCAGATACCTAAGGTCTCCTTAACGGGTTTGTCGCCATGTGAGCTGCTAAATGGCAGACAAATAAGGGCGAGAGTCGATGTCCTTTGTCCATCTTCTTTGCACCTGACAAATGAGGCTAATACACAAGAAAAAAACAGCAAGCGATTTGCGGTAGGATCACCTTTTTACGCGAAATACTTTGGACCTCAATACTTCTGATACCTGCAATAATCCACCAAATTCTGGGTCCAAGATTGTTTGTAGTGAAAACTCTGATGCAGGGATATTCGTGGAGGAGGCATATTGGTCAAATTCGCCCGAGATATGGTGTTGAACAGGATGCTGATCCTGGAGATCAAAGTCTGAATAACCAAGACAATTACAAGAATCGAGGCCAAGAAGAGTGCAAAGACCGATTAAACAGCCAAGCCCAGAAATACGGTTCCCATCTCCGGCTCTGCCCAGAAGATTAGAAAGAATTCGTCAGAAGTTGAACAGACGACTTTTACCGAGTAGGGAGATGTTACGTAGCTAGCCCACCTGGCCTCACCTGGAGGATAATTACAAGCCTACTTGCGCAGCTTGATAACTTGTTACTTATAGATGCATTTCCAAGTGTTGTGACGGCTGTACTCAGTAAGATAGAGGAAAGAAATGTGTCGAATAAAAAGCTTCATTATTTTGGGAATTTAGATGCTAAACCCTGAAACATTAAAAAAACCCATTAAAATTAAATTATTCTTACAAATTAAATAAATTAATTATTATTTATATTATTGTAATAATAAATAATTATATTATTTGGTTTTGAGAGCATTATTTTTCTAATGCACATCTACTCAATAAAATTTAATAAATTTTAACAACAAAGTTAAAACAAAATTATTGCATTAAATTATTTTTTAAAAAAATTTCTAAGAGAAAAGAAAACATTTTACAAGTTTAAAATTAAAATAAATATTTTTTCTTTTATTTTTCTCAGTCAGGGGTGAAATTATGAAAACTCCACAATTTAACGACAACTCAAATAAAATTTTGTTGCAAAAAACAAGTTCACATTTTAAGCAAAACATATACATATCTCTTGAATTATTGATGATTATTTTATACGCATTAATTTAAAAATTCAAAAAACTTTGTTTCTTCTGAAGTATTTGCGTTCATAGAAATTTATTGATAACAGAATTATTATTATATTATTATTATATTTATATTTATTATTATTATTATTCACTTAATTTGGGGTTACGACGTTTCTTAGGAACCCGTTTGTTGATGCGACATCAACAGACATAAAAGCAGCTTTCTCAAAATTGTGTAGCACTAAAAGATGAATGTCTTCAATTTTTTGATTTTATATTTGATCTATTTTAAATTATGCCATGCAAACATTTTTGTACTTCAGAGATTTGCAAGAACCAGAGAATGCAGTGGAAAACCAGGATGTGCTTTGGACAAACCTAATGAAGTTTTCACTGAAATTAGGCATATTTTCCAATGTGTCTTTAAATGCATGGAAAATACTTCTTGCGTCAACTTCAATTACTGGAAAATCGTTTTCATCTGCGAGTTATTTTACACCTCTCCTTACCAATTATTGGCTACACATTCATGCATAAATTACGATGTAATGAAATTTGAATGTAATCTATACTTAAAAAATTGCTTTCTCAGAGGATTTTTTAATTGTCCAGGCGACTCCTCAAAATCACCAATACTATCAAATATGAATCGTTAAGAATGTGGAATTCCTTTTTCAGAAAAGAATTCTATTTCAAACAGAGAACAAGAATCTTGCTTTTCATCGATGTTCCTGCCAAAGCACAACCTACAAGAAAAATCACCCCTGGTATGCCGTGGATGGCAATGTTTTAATTCCCCAGTCAGAATGTACGCATACGAATGAAGGTGACTCTGCGAACAATTGGTTCATTGTAGATTTGATAAAGTATTTTGCTGTCAATTATGTTCGAGTCCTAGCTAGAGAGGGAAGTGTGGTCATAAGTGAGTTTTTTTTTTCTATTTTTGGAAAATTTACTTTAATTGATAAATATGGCGTTGAAATGAGTTGGTTATTATTAATACAACTTGTTTTTCTATAAAGCTGATATTATTCCATGTTTAACTTCTCAAGTCTTATTTAAGGAATCAGGTACAAAAATCTCACTATTGGAGTAACAAACAGCTCTTGGCCGAAAAGTTAAGAATACTTACCCTCTCTGTGGGGTCTATCTTGGACCACCTATAAGTGCAAAATGGATTCAAGTTAATTATACTTCTAAACTTCCACCCGCCAGATACGTCATTGTGCATCAAGGACGTGTGTACTCAAATAATGGGGGTTATTTATCACTCTGCGAAATTGAAATTCATGGAACATTCTGACATGACAAAAATTAAAGCTTCAATAAACTATGATATCTGTATTTCAATTAATTTTGTAATTCCTTAACAATTTACGTTTTTATTGGTTTATATTGCTTTTGTTCGGCTAAGCGATGGCAAGATCTACGTTATGTTAAACTATTATGATAACATTTACTAATCTTTTTAGTGGTTAAAGATTACTTTGACTAATAAAGCTATGGTTTAGAAAGTTTTGCCTAACAAGTGATATTCTTCAATACATGTACAATATTTTAATGTGGTTAAGAAAACTGTATGATAACTTTTTTTGATCAAATACAGTGAAACAATTTTACTGGTGTTGCTAGTGTTCCAATTTAATAAGCTTCAAATTTCTGCTGCATTTTTGTTATTTTTACAACTTTCTCTTTAATTTCGCTTACTTTCCTTATTTTCAATAAATACATGCTGTTAACTTGAAATTAATTTTTTGAAAAACTAGCTGTTGTTAATTTAAGAGTTTAATTTGTTTCAATTTAAAAACAGCTTAACGTCTCATTGCTTTCTCTACTGATGGAAACAGCATTTCATTACATTTGATCTAAATTTTCGTCCACAATAATTTCTTTTGAATTTATAAAGTTGTCGCCTTTAAGTGTTTTCGTGAATAGTTTTTTCTAGTTATGAAAATGGCATCATTGCCTTTTTGAAATATCAAAGTATAAAGAAACTGGCAATCTGAATAAAAGTTTAATTTATTAATTTGGATGTTCTTGTCTTATTTTCCAAATGGAATGATTAAGCACCCAAACGATATTGAAATAACCCGAGAGTCCGCAAATAAGTAAGTTTACTAATAAGTTTAAGGATTGAGGTAATTAAAGATGCAAATGGATATTTGGACTTCTGAGTTGTCTTTGTACAGCATTAATAGAGATACTTCGTGCCAGAAAAGATACCGAATATAATTATTTTGGCAATATAAACTTAATTAATTTCCAAAAACTAAGTTTACAAAATTATTTAGATTTGTTCACATTGGAAGACACTGATAGGCTTAGAGAGGATAATGGACACCTGACAGAAATTAAAAAAGCCATGCATTAATTACATGCATAAGCCATGTAAGTAAGTTATAATTAATATGCTAAGTAGTAGTTACTTATTATTGTAAAGTAATTTAATTATTTATAAGCAGTTGGAATAACAATTTCTTGGTAGCTGATATTGAGCTGAAACTTGATGTGAAATTTCTTCGTTAACATATTATAATTAAATATTATATTACAAGTAACTTAAAACGGAAAGAACAAAGTGTCTGAAACTGTAAGCATTAGTATTTTAAGCTTTTAAAGTACAACATGGCAACCTAAATTTTGCCAAAGTAGTATTCCCTAGAAACATTTATCAAATAAAATTTATTAAATTTTCTTTTCATTAAATGTGTTCTAAATTCACACAAATATTCTTTTCCTTTTTTTTTTTAATTTTATTGAAACACAAAAGTCTCGTACAAACACAAACTAGTACAAATTGGAACCAAGAGAATAAATAGGAAAGCAATAACGGAAAACCCCTGCAAAACAGATGTCTTATTGTTATTGATGAATATAGTTGCATTTCAATTTCCCAACATTATAAAAAATAAGAAATGTTGAGTAGTATATATAGTTATTTAAAATATTTATTTAAGGTTATTATTTAATATTAAAATGTTTAAATGTCTTCTTAAAAACGTAAATATTAGAAGGGCTGAGGATGTTATATTGAACAGTAGAGTAAATCTTGAGTCCCATGCAAACGATGCTAGGACAGCCAGTGACAGATTTAGCAAAAGTTGGTCTGTAATTATATGCAAACAGAGTATGTATGTAAAGAAGATATTTTAGAAAACAATCTATCGAAATAATTTATAGACGAGGTGACATGAGTTGATCTAGTTTATATTTAAAAAAGGCTAAATAGAAATTATATATTTGACAAATTTCAAGGATGTTTAAATTTACAAATGCATGGTTGGTATGAGAATTATTGTATTAATATGGCAAACAAAGAGCAGCTCGTATAAAATTTTTCTGAAGATTAAGTAAAGGTTTTAAGAACTTTGATTTGTTTCAAGTCCAAATTAAACTACAGTAATTTAAATATGGATAAATAAATGTATCATGCAATGTAATTATTTTTTTTTTCATATAAATATATATACGCAGCGGGCAAGAATATTGCTTTAAACCAAAGGGGATGTCAAAGTACGACCTACATGGATAAATATTCTTTGTTTGCGGTAGATGGCAAATAGTGCGCCCGCATGGCCTAACGGTTAAGGCTGAGCCTCAAACCCCGCTGCGGAAGCACCTTCCTAATCATCTAGCTATGCAACGGACGTTAATAAAACATTGGTAGATGGCAATGTTTCTCTGCCTATGCCATCGTGTGCACACATCAATGAAGACGACTATGGAAACAAATGGTCAGTGTTGTAAAAATTACCTCATTTCGGTAACTAGTTACAAGTAAAAGTAATAGCTCAAAAAGCTACTTAAGTATAAGTAAGAGTATTATCTCAAAAATTTACTCAAGTAAAAGTTAAAAGTTACTTTTAAGTAAAATTTACAAGTAACTTTGATGCCGCCATTATTGTGATCATACATCATTCCGTATTATTTAAAAGGAATTGTTTCTCTTATCGTTAAAACAATTACTGGTATTAACTGCTAGTACTAACAGTCATTAAGTAATAACATTTGAACTAATGCATTCTTTTGGTGTTTTTATTATTTAATACATTACAATCACAAATTTTTGTTAATTTTTAACATAACTAAGTCCTCGAATAGTTAGTCACTCATTATGGTCCTTCAGCTGTTCTTTGTCATACCAGAAGAGCTGAATAAACGTTCAACAGCTGCACTAGCTGGCAGAGGAGTGTTCAACTGGATAAATAATTTCTTCAGGGTATCGCTTCCAGTAATAATGTTCATGTCATCTGATCGGTCTGGAAGATACTGCATCAGAATATCAGTTGACCTTGTGCAATTGAAGAAACTGTCTTCAATACTGTCAGCATCAGATGAACGAGAGCTCAAAGCTCGTCCATCTTTGCTGCATTAGAACATTTGGCTACCAGTTTCTCATCAAGCTTGACAATCGTTAGCAACAGATATACCATATTCCTTAACTTCTGTTGGATGCATACGTTCCACGTGCTTCTTCAAGTTAGATGAAGAACCTTCATATGCTGAACATGTAGTTTTTGTTTCTGTTGGCAGAGTAGGCATGCATACTTATATGATTTTCCTTTGATTGAAATCTGAACATTTTGTTCAAATACGGCCACGGACTATCTTCACCCTTGTTCCTCTTATCTTCGCTAACGACACTAAAAATGGCTTCAAATGAATCCATACTACGATATATTAAATCTTATATTATTATATGTATATAATATTATATATTAAAAAAGCTTCGGTATGACTAATCAACAATTTCCGATTTAAAACAAGAACGACCGGCGATAACCACAATAACAAAAGAGCGATGATCGGGAAGGGGAAGGTTCTCGAACGAACCAAAGAATAACAATCTAGAATTTAAATTTTTTTTAAATAAATTAAACTAATTTAAAATGTTATTTATGTTACTTTGTAACGTCTTGCGCCAAAAAGGTAACGAATTAAAAAGTATGACCAAAAATAGTAATTTGTTACAAGTAAGAGTACAAAAATTTTTTTGTAATTGTTACAAGTAAAAATTACCAAAAAATGTAATTAATTACAGTAACGAATTACATGTAATTCGATACTGCACAACACTGCAAATGGTTCATATTGGATTTGTTCGAGTGGGTTGTGATCAGCTGCGTTCGAAACCTAGCGAGAGAAGGATATATAACTAAGATTTTATAACTAACCTGCAATTTTGTTGTTTGTAAGAGTTAAGCTGTTTTAATTTATTATTGTAATTGTATTGTATTGTAACTTCATTTATATAGCGCCATATGCATAGCGTCAGAGGCGCTTCTTGTAACCATTTATATAGCGCTCCTTCCCAAGGGCGCTGGCGGCAGTGCAGGCTGGGTTTCGAACACGACACATTACGACTGTTGCCATTACCGCCGTATGCAGGCACGTAACCCATTCGGCTAACCTGCACGCCATTATTATGTGACAAAGAGAGGAATAGTCCAAGAATAACCAAAATTATCTTAATATTTTGACAAAATTATTTTATAGCAGTATGTAACATTTTATTCTCAAAAGATAATAAAAAAAAAAGATAAAACAATTTGTTGATCAAAGAAATTGACACCTCAAGGAAGCAAATGAATAGATCTGTATTTTATAATAAATATAAATAATATAAATATAATGATATTTTTACATGAATCAAAGTTTAGATGCATTTCGAAGTGTTGTGACAATTGTACTCAGTTAGAGAGAAGAAAGAAATATGTTGAATTAAAAGCTTGAATGTTTTTGGAATTTAGATGCTAAACCTTGGAAGAATAAAAAAACCTATTAAAATTAAATAATCATTACAAATTAAATAAATAAATTATTATTACAATAATATAAATAATAATTATTGTTTTATATGTATATAAATAATATATTATTTTGTTTGGAGAGCCTTATCTTTCTAATGCATTTATACTCATTAAAATTTAATATATTTTAACAACCAAGTTAAAACAAAATTATTGCATTACACTTTTTCTAAAAGGATTTTTCTAAGAGAAAAGAAAATATTTTCCCAAGTTTAAAATTAAAATCATTATTTTTTCTTTTATTTCTTTGAGTCATAGCTAAAGTTCATGAGGACCCCATAATTTAGCGACAACTCACTAATTAAAATTTAATTACAAGGAACTCTTTGATCACTTTGTAAGCAAAATATTTATATTTATCTCTGGAATTATTGTGGAATTAAGCGTATGAGCATTAATTTACAAATTCGAAAAACTTTATTTCTTCTGACGTATTCGACTTCATAGGAATTTATTATTATTATTTGTATATTTACGATTATTATTCACTTATTTTTGAGTTACGCCGTTTCTTAGGAACCCGTTTGTTGATGCGACATCGCCAGACATAAAAGCAGCTTTCTCAAAAATGGATTGTGTAGCACTAAATGATGAATGTCTTCAATTTTGTGATTTTATATTTGATCTATTTAAAATTATGCCATGCAAACACTTTTGTACTTCAGAGATTTACAAGAACCACGGAATGCAGTGGAAAACCAGGATGCGCTTTGGACACACCTAATGAAGTTTTCACTGCAATTAGGCATATTTTCGAATGTGTCTTTAAATGCATGGAAAATACTTCTTGCGTCAACTTCAATTACCGAGAAATCGATTTCATCTGCGAGTTATTTTACACCTCTCCTTACCAATTATTGGCTACACATTCATGCATAAATTACGATGTAATAAAATCTGAATGTAATCTTAACTTAAAAAATTGCTTTCTCAGAGGATTTTTTATTTGTCCAGGTGACCCCGCAAAATCAGCAATCCTATCAAGGTATGTATCATTAAGAATATAGAATTCCTTTTTGAGAATATTATTTAAAACAGAAAACAAGAATCTTGCTTTTCATCGACGTTCCTGCCAAAGCACCACCTACACCAACAAATACCCATGGTATGCCGTGGATGGCAATGTTTTAATTCCCCAGTCAGAATGTACGCATACGAATGAAGGTGACTCTGCGAACAATTGGTTCATGGTAGATTTGATAAAGTATGTTGCTGTCAATTATGTTCGAGTCCTAGCTAGAGAGGGAAGTGTGGTCATAAGTGAGTTTTTTTTTCTATTTTTGGAATATTTACTTTAATTGATAAATATGGCGTTGAAATGAGTTGGTTATTATTAATACAACTTGCTTTTCTATAAAGCTGATATTATTCCATGTTTAACTTTTCAAGTCTTAATTAAGGAATCAGGTACAAAAACCTCAATATTGGAGTAACAAACAGCTCCTGGCTGAAAAGGACTCCAGTTAAGAATACTTACCCTCTCTGTGGGGTCTATCTTGGACCTCCTGTGAGTGCAGAATGGTTTCAAGTTAATTGTTCTTCTGAGGTTCCACCCGCCAGATTTGTCATTGTACATCAAGTACGTGTGTACTCAGTTGAGGGGGGTTATTTATCACTCTGCGAAATTGAAGTTCATGGAACATGCTGACATGAAAATATTAAAGCTTCAATAAACCATGATTTATCAGCTTTACTTCAATTAATTCTGTAATCCCTTAACAATTTACGTTTATTTTGGTCATTGCTCTTGTTCTAGGCGATGGAAATAACTTATGTTCAACTATTATGATAACATTATTCAATTATTCTTTTCAATGGTTAAAAGTTACTATGACTAATAAAACTGTGGTTAAGAAAGTTTAGCCCAACAAGTGATATTCTTCAATACATTTACAATGTTTTAGTGTGGTTAAGAAGTCTGTATGATAATCAATTTTGATCAAATACAGTGAAACTATTTTACTGGTGTTGCTAGTGTTCCAATTTAATAGGATTCAAATTTCTGCTGCATTTTTGTTATTTTTACAGCGGAAGGTATTGATAGGTTTAGTGAGGATAATGGACACCTGACAGAAATTAAAAAAGTATTTTATAATTAATATGTTAAGTAGTTTTGTTGGGTCTTTGTAAGGGTAACAAGTTGAACAGAAAACTTTGTTGGCTGTCAAATATTCAGAAACAGAAACGAGAACCGGAATATTGGTAATGGCTACCAAGTACGTATTCGCATGTAACATAGCACAACTCGTTATCCCTATCGTTCAACTCTCTTACCAACTCCGTACAAACTCTCTCGCTCCTTTTTTATTTATTTGATTATAGTCCGTTGCTTAACTGAGATGATTCGTCTCTCTCGCTCCCAAGGTTTGGTCACAAGACTTGAACTACAACTTCCGGGATCCATCTAGAAACGCGATCCTTAGCTGGACCGATGCGTTGTACGTAACAGGGCTTCCCGACATCGAATTAGGTGTTGCTCGTTCTGTTGTTGGACGTAAGCTCGTTCTGTCTGTTTTGTAAACGTTTGGCTATTTGAGACACCGAAGGCAAAAGTGTAACTAATTTTCCTCGTGGTTGTCTCCCGTTTAACAATTCACTGGGTGAAAGACCCGACGTGCAAACTGTATGATTGTCCTCTTCATCTTCATCGACATCAAAATTAGAATCTTGCTCACTTGATTAACGATTAAGAGCATCCGCGTTACTATGAGCCTGATTCAGTTCTTCCTGAATTGAAAAAGGAACTGTTCTTGCTTTGACAAAACTTGGCGTTGCTTCCTGTTTGAATTTTACCTCTAGTTCGAAATCTTTCAAACAACCAAGGTCTTGCTCGAAACATTCTTTGAAATCGTGGCAAATTTTGAGACATGCTTTTTCGACGGTTTTTGAATCAGTTTCGTCATCAATCTTGAAAACATGATTGCGTAGCAAGTGTGACATGTCAATTCGCAATTCAACTATGGCTTTCCTGCCAAGAATGTTGAGTTTTGGTTTCTTGGTGACATTGAATTCTAGAGGTACTTCTTGAAGGTCTGATGAGAAACCATCATTTCGCAGACTCCTAAGTTCGAGATGGAGTCCCCTGTTGCGAAAATATATTTCGTACTGGAAGGTTTTAGACTGGGCTTTCCCCACTTGTTCCACACTTCCATTGAGCAAAAGTTATCCCTGGCTCCACTGTCCAATTCGAAAACAAATTCTGAATTTGCAATTTGTAACTTTTGTATGAGAGGGGTGTGGCTCGGAATTGTATGGATTGAATTCACTTTTCTCTCTCTTTTGAACTTTTTCTTTGAACATGTTTTTTCTAAGTGTCCTGTAATTCCACAGAAGTTGCATTCAGTTTTGATATGCCTGCAATCATTGGCGTGGTGTCCTTTTGTTCTACATCTTGGGCACGTCCCTTTTGGGAATGGAAATTTAGATAGCTGTTGTACCTGGCGTCTTGGCTTGAAATTGATTTTTTCTTGTTTTTTTCCGGCAGGTTTGAACACTTTCATTACCGATTCGTCCGGTTTGCTGTGTAATGTGGCTTTGGCGACCTTAGAAGATTCTTCCACTTCCGTAGCGATTTCAACTGACCGATTGAAAGTTAATTCATCTTCTGGGATTTTGAAAAGCGACTTGAGAACAGCCTCGTTGTCTACTAAACACATAAATCTTGTTCTCAAGGCTTCGTCGAGTGTGTCCTCAATACTAGAAAAGTCGCATGTAGAAGCGCCTGTTCGAATTTTTGCCTCGAGTTCTTGAATGGTCTCGCCAGGTTGCCTTTTCATCTCAGTCCAAAATCTAAACCTTTCTCTCACATTGAATCTTTTGGGGTTGAAATTTTCCATCATCACTTCTTGAATTTCCGAAAAATCTAACTTATTGACTTCGCATGGAATTGTCTTTTGTGAAGCCGCAGTTTGCAAGAGTTTGTAAATTGAAGTTGACTGGTTTGTGAGAAAAACTTGAATAATTTTTTAAGTCGGTATGGAGTTTGCTTCTGTATATGCTTGAAACCGACTCATGTAGTCACCCCACAGCTCTTTATTCGGTTCGAAAGGCATGAAATTAGGGATGGTCGTAGAATTCTCATCAATTGAATGAACCAGGTCTTCCATTTGTTTCGAAAATAACTCCAGAAATTTAGCGATATCAGCCATTCTCAACAGCTTTGAAATTCAAATGAACTGTTACTGAACAAATTCTGTGACAAACCTTTTCTGTTGGTTTCCTTGAAAAATATCACTCTTCAGAGTTTGAAACTTTTCTTTCGTCGACTGCGCCAGTTGTTGGGTCTTTGTAAGAATAACAAGTTGAACAGAAAACTTTATTGGCTGTCAAATATTCAGAAACAGAAGCAAGAACGGAAATATCGCTAATGGCATGTAACATCGCACAACTCGTAATCCCTATCGTTCAACTCCGTACTCTCGTACCAACTCCGTAAAACTCTTCTGCTCCTTTATTTATTTATTTATTTGATTATAGTCCGTTGCATAACTAAGATGATTTGGACTTTCTAACGCTCCTGAGGCCTGTTCCTTTTATACGCCAAGATGGAGTCACGACAGCTACTTATTATTGTAAAGTATCTCAAATGTTTCTAAACAATTGGAAATACAAATTCATGGTCGCTGATGTTGAAATGAAACTTGAAGTAAAACTTCTTCGTTAACATATTATAATTACATATTATATTACAAGTAACTTAAAACGGAAAGAAAAAAGTGTCTGAAACTGTAAGCATTAGTATTTTAAGCTTTTAAAATAATTTAAATTACGTCATGGCAACCTAAATTTTGCCAAGGAAGAATTCCTCAGAAGAATTTACCAAATTGAATTTAATAAATTTTCTTTTCTTTAAATGTTTTCTAATATTTATTTTCATTTTTTTTTATTTTATTGAAACACAAAACTAGTTCAAATTGGAACCAAAAAAAAGAAAAGAAAACCATAAGGGAAAACCCCTGCTAGCAGACGTCCTATTGTCATTGATGAATATAGTTACTTTTCAATTTCTCAATATTATAAGAATTATTAAATGTTGAGTAATATACATGGTTATTTAAAGTTAATAATAAAATGTTTTAATGCCATCTTAAAAGCATAAACATTAGAAGGTTTGAGGATATTATGTTGAACAATAGAGTAAATCTTGGGTCCTATGCAAACAATGCTAGGATAGCCAGTGACAGATTTAGCAAAAGTTGATGTGTAATTATATGCTAGCAGAGTATATATATAAAGAAGATATTTTTGAAAACAATCTATCAAAATAATCTAAACACGAGGTGATTTGCTTTACATAAAAGAATGGCTAAATGGAAATTATTTAATTGACGAATTTCAAGGATGTTTAAATTTAAAAATGCATGGTTGGTATGAGAATTATCGTATTAATACGGCAAACATAACAACGTAGCATTATAATTATTTATAGTGGTTAAGAAGACCTGGATCTGTGTAATAACCACTATTTTTAGTCCTAATAACCGAATTTAATTAAGCACATTTTAAATTTATCTACTGTGTCCGCATGGAATAAACTAGATAAGGAAACCACCCTTGAGCTAAAATAATTGTTTTTCAAATTTCCCGAAGCCTTTCTATATAATTTACAATCGCGCCCTCTAGTAGAAGCACTTTTTTTTGGCTTCGAAAAACTGTTCAGGCAAAAGGCCTTCCCTTCCCGATAAAATTTTGAATGCCTCGATGAGGTCCCCTCTATTTCTTCTCTTTTCCAGAGTCGTTAATTTACATCTATTTAATCTTTCCTCGTAACTCAGCTTTCCAAAACTTTCTATCATCCTGGTTGCCCTTCTTTGTACTCTTTCCAACACTTCTACATCCTTTCTCAAGTGAGGGTTCTACCCTTGCATACAGTACTCAAGGTGTGGCCTTACTAATGCCCAGTGTTGTAAAAATTACCTCATTTCGGTAATTAGTTACAAGTAAAAGTAATAGCTCAAAAATCTACTTAAGTATAAGTAAGTATTGTCTCAAAAAATTACTCAAGTAAAAGTAAAAAGTTACTTTTAAGTAAGAATTACAAGTAACTTTGATGCCGCCATTATTGTGATCCTACATCATTCCGTATTATTTAAAAGGAATTGTTTCTATTAACGTTAAAACAATTATTGGTATTAACTGCTAGTATTAACAGTCATTAAGTAATAACATTTAAACTAATGCATTCTTTTGGTGTTTTTATTATTTATTACAATCACAAACATTTGTTAATTTTTAACATAACTAAGTCCTCGAATAGTTCGTCACTCATTATACTCACTTCTTCGGCTGTTCATACCAGCATAGCTGAATATACGTTCAACAGCTGCACTAGCTGGATAAATAATGTTCATGTAATCTGATCGGTCTTGAAGATACTGCATCAGAATATCAGTTGACCTTGTGCAATTGAAGAAACTGTCAGCATCAGATGAATGAGATGCTTTCAGCTCGTCCACCATTGCTGCATTAGAAGATGCTATTTTGACTACCAGTTCCTCATGAAGCTTGACAACCGTTGGCAAAAGATATCCCATATTCCTTAACGAATTACATGTAATTCGATACTGCACAACACTGGGTAACGGAAAGAATGATCAAAGAGACTGTATCAACTTTTTTTGGAAGAAACGAAGTGATTGGGAAGAGCCAACATGGTTTTATTAAGAACAGATCGTGTCTTACCAACCTACTTGAGTTTTTTGAAGAAATTTATAAGTGGGTTGATCATGACAAGGCTGTTGACAGTGTTGTGCAGTATCGAATAGTCCGTGGCCGTATTTGAACAAAATGTTCAGATTTCAATCAAAGGAAAATCATATCAGTATGCATGCCTACTCTGCCAACAGAAACAAAAACTGCATGTTCAGCATATGAAGGTTCTTCATCTAACTTGAAGAAGCACGTGGAACGCGTGCATCCAACAGAAGTTAAGGAATATGGTATATCTGTTGCCAACGATTGTCAAGCTTCATGAGAAACTTGTAGCCAAAATAGCATCTTCTAATGCAGCAATGGTGGACGAGCATTGAGCTCTCGTTCATCTGATGCTGGCAGTATTGAAGACAGTTTCTTCAATTGCACAAGGTCAACTGATATTCTGATGCAGTATCTTCGAGAACGATCAGATGACATGAACATTATTACTGGAAGCGATACCCTGAAGAAATTATTTATCCAGTTGAACACTCCTCTGCAAGCTAGTGCAGCTATTGAACGTTTATTCAGCTCTGTTGGTATGACAAGAACAGCTGAAGGACCATAATGAGTGACAAACTATTCGAAGACTCAGTTATGTTAAAAATTAATAAAAATTTGTGATTGTAATAAATAATAAAAACACCAAAAGAATGCATTAGTTCAAATGTTATTATTTAATGACTGTTAGTACTAGCAGTTAATACCAATAATTGTTTTAACGATAAGAAACAATTCCTTTTAAATAATACGGCATGATGTATGATCACAATAATGGCGGCATCTAAGTTACTTGTAATTTTTACTTAAAAGTAACTTTTAGACGCTTTTCTCACCCTAATAATGAAATCTACAACTTATTTACTAGCTTTATAGATGAAATGGGACTACACCAATTTGTCGAATCTCCAACTCGACAATCAAACATACTCGATCTGCTCCTCTCAAATGATTCATGCTTTTTATCACAGATAGAAATGATGCCCCAATTGCTCAGAGTGACCACAACACCATAGCTTTCAAACAAAACCTTTCCAGACAACCAACTGTGCTACTCTGCCGAAACTATCAACACTTAACCAAATCCTGCTATAGAAATCTCAACAATTATTTTTGTGAAATCAAGTGGAGTGACTTGTTTCAGTATTGCTTCCCTGTTGATGACTGCTGGAAACTGTTTCTAAACATTATGACAAATGCTATTCAGAATGTTGCTCCAGGACAAGGACAATTATCTTATCAAAACCACAAAAGTAAAATAGCCATCTTACCCAACATTCATCATTCTGACTCAGAAACTGAAGCTTCATGCTTATCATAAATGGCATTCAAGTGGGAGGACTGAAGACAAAAATATCTACAGACAACTTTCTAGAGATCTCAAGAGGAGCATAGAAGACTACCATAAGTCACAGGAAAGCTCACTTATATCAGCTGGAGATACTGATCGCTTCTATCGATTTGTCAATAGAAAGCTACCAACACATAACCCAATACAGGAGATAAAAAGACAAGATGGAACATTCACTTGTGATCCAACTGAGATGGCCAATATTTTCAACAATTATTTCTTCAGTGTATTCACAGCCGATGAGAGCCCAAATTGTACCATGTCTCCTCGAACCACCAACAAACTTGAAAAAATCATTTTCAGTCCTGATCGCATTTACCATACACTTCAAAATCTCAAACTCTCTTCGTCATCTGGACCTGATGGTATTACAAATAGTCTCCTTAGAAGCTGTGCTGCTGGACTTTCCTTACCACTCTGCAATATTTTCAACTTTTCTTTCAATATGCATAAGATACCCCTTGATTGGAGCTCATCTTTATATCATTCCAATCCAAGAAAAGGTTCCACATTGGATCCAGGGAATTACAGACCAATATCACTAACATCTTCTTGTTGTCGTGCAATGGAACAGGTGATCAATAAGGACATCCTGAATTACCTTCAGGCAAACAGCCTTATATCTCCTGATCAACATGGTTTTTGAATTTGAGATCAACATGTACAAATTTGATTGAATGTACCAATAACTCGTCAATTTCAATGCAACTCCATCAGGGCACTGATATACTTCGATTTCAAAAAGGCTTTTGACTCAGTGTCTCACCTAAAATTGCTGATAAAACTTCAATCTTATGGAATTTCAGGCAATCTATTTTTATGGATAGAGAGGTTTCTAGTAAATAGAATTCAAGCTGTCAAGGTGAATGGGCAATTATCCAACAGTAAAAATGGGACCAGTGGTGTGCCTCAAGGGAGTGTGCTTGGTCCTACGCTTTTCCTTATTTACATAAACGATGTTGTGGACGCATTTTTCTGTCAAATACAAACTCTTCGCAGATGACATCAAGCTAAATTCAACATCATCTCCCCACAGCTCTTCCTTACAAACTGCTATTGACAGGTTGGTGTTATGGAGCGAAAAATGGCAATTACAATTAGCCCCAGGCAAATGCCTCCAAGATTCCATTAAAACAGCGGGGGGCAGCACTATGCCCAACAAATACACAATCTACTCCCGACCCATATCCTTCACAGACATTATACGTAACCTTGGTGTCCTCATCGATTGTAAACTCACCTTCAAAGCCCATATCAACAACATCATTCGTAAAGCCTTTGTCAGAACACGCATAATCCTCAAATGCTTTCGCTCAAGGGACAAGAGAATATTGACCAGAGCGTACTGCACCTATGTTCGGCCAATTCTCGAATGCTGCTCCACGGTCTGAAGCCCCCATAACAAGCAGCTCATAACAAAGATCAAGCGAGTCCAAAGATTTTTCATAAGGGCCATACCAGGTTTACGAAATCTACCTTATATGAGCAGACTTCAGAAACTCGGACTTAAGACACTGGAACACCGACGCCTCATCCATGATTTATGCCTCTGTCACAAAATGTTACACAGCTTCACTCACTGCATCATCCCCAAATTCCCCGATTTCCTGTATCTCGCACACGTGGCCATACCCTTCGTCTACGACATGAAAAGTGCTGAACTACTCACAGGCTCCATTTCTTCACCAACCGAATCGCGAAATCCTGGAACTCTCTACCCCCAGATATTATTAGCTCTACAACTCATAGTCGATTTATGGCCTGGATTTCCAACACTGACTTGAAATAGTTTCTAGCAATTTAATTGACTTAAATTTGGTGTACGCACTCTATATGTACAGATTATCTGACACAAATTTGTTAGCGGTCACTTGTGACCCTATTTTTGGTTTAAATAGATAAATAAAACAAATAAATAATAAAAATATAGTTGTTTTTCAATTAATCAATATTATAAGAGTTATTAAATGTTGAGTAATATACACGGCTATTTAGAGTTAATAATAAAATGTTTAATGCCTTCTTAAAAGCGTAAATATTACAGGGGTTGAGCATATTACGTGGAACAGTACAGTAAATCTTGGGTCCCACGCAAACAATAATACTACCAATTTACTAACTAATAATTAATAATAGTAATATATTAATAATTATTATTCACTTATTTTGGGGTTACGACGTTTCTTAGGAACCCGTTTGTTGATGCGACATCGACAGATATAAAAACAGCTTTCTCAAAATTGTGTAGCACTAAAAGATGAATGTCTTCAATTTTGTGATTTTATATTTGATCTATTTTAAATTATGTCATGCAAACATTTTTGTACTTCAGAGATTTACAAGAACCACGGAATGCAGTGGAAAACCAGGATGTGCTTTGGACAAACCTAATAAAGTTTTCACTGGAATTAGGCATATTTTCAAATGTGTATTTAAATGCATGGAAAATACTTCATGCGTCAATTTCAATTACCGGAAAAGCGGTTTCATCTGCGAGTTATTTTATACTTCTCCATACAAGTTATTGGCTACAGATTCATGCATAAATTATGATGTAATGAAATCTGAATGTAATCTTAACTTAAAAAATTGTTTTCTCAGAGGAATTTTTATTTGTCCAGGTGACCCCGCAAATTCAGCAGTCCTATCAAGGTATGAATCGATAAAAATATAGAATTCCTTTTTCAGAATATTATTTCAAACAGAGAACAGGAATCTTGCTTTTCATCGACGTACATGCCAGAGTACAACCTATTTCACACATCACCCTTGGTATGCCGTGGATGGCAATGTTTTAATTCCAAATTCAAGTTGTTCGCATACGAATGAAGGTGACTCTGGGAACAATTGGTTCATGGTTGATTTGATAAAGTATGTTGTTGTCAATTATGTTCGAGTCCTAGCTAGAAAGGGAAGTGTGGTCATAAGTGAGTTTTTTTTCTATTTTCGGAATGTTTTCTTTAATTGATAAATATGGCATTGAAATGAGTTGGTTATATATTAATACAACTTACTTTCATATAAAGCTGAGATCATTCCATGTTTAACTTTTCAAATCTTAATTAAGACATCAGGTACAAAAACCTCACTATTGGAGTAACAAACAGCTCCTGGCTGGAAAGGACTCCAGTTAAGAATACTTATCCTCTCTGTGGGGTCTATCTTGGACCTCCTGTGAGTGCAGAATGGTTTCAAGTTAATTGTTCTTCTGAGGTTCCACCCGCCAGATTTGTCATTGTACATCAAGTACGTGTGTACTCAGTTGAGGGGGGTTATTTATCACTCTGCGAAATTGAAGTTCATGGAACATGCTGACGTGAAAATATTAAAGCTTCAATAAACCATGATTTATCAGCTTTACTTCAATTAATTCTGTAATCCCTTAACAATTTACGTTTATTTTGGTCATTGCTCTTGTTCTAGGCGATGGAAATAACTTATGTTCAACTATTATGATAACATTATTCATTTACTAATCTTTTTAATGGTTAAAAGTTACTACAACTAATAAAGCTATGGTTTAGAAAGTTTTGGCTAACAAGTGATATTCTTCAATGCATTTTTGTTATGTTCACAATTTTTTTTTAAATTTATTTTAATTTCCTTAATTTCATTAAATACACGTTGTTATCTTGAAATTAGTTTTTACTTTATATTGGAAAGTAAATTAAATATTTCTAATCAGAATTTGCTGATCTATTAATTATTTATAATTATTTGACGAGCGAACGTAGTAGGTATGTAAAGAAGATATTTTTAAAAACAAACTATTAAAAGAGGAGGCAACATAATCTACGTGGTGATCTACTTTACACATTAGAATGGCTAAATGGAAGTTATTTTAAGGATGTATAAATTTACGAATGCGTGGTCGATATGAGATTTATATGGTTAGCAAAAAGCAGCATTTAGGAATTTTTTCTGAAGATTAAGTAAAGGTTTTAAGCAAGTTGAGTAGTTACAAGGATGTATAAATTTACGAATGCGTGGTCGATATGAGATTTATATGGTTAGCAAAAAGCAGCATTTAGGAATTTTTTCTGAAGATTAAGTAAGGGTTTTAAGCAGGTTGAGTAGTTACAAGCCCAAATTAAATTACAATAGTTTAAATAAATGTATAATACAATGTAATCACTGTTTTTCTATTTATGTAAAGATATATTTATGTACGCGATAAATTATGCCAACATTGCTAGAAATCGTTGCCGCCATATACTGAATATGTTGCTTGAATGTGAGATGTTGGTCTACAATGACTCCAAGACGTTTACACGATTCAACACGAGATGTCACAGAATTATTAATATAAATGTTACAATCGTCCGCGACGAAATTCTTCCTTGCATTACGAATAAAACATATATACTGTTTTTTATAGTTGAGAGGCAATAGGTTTTCCCCAAACCATTCTGCCAACTTTTCAATCTCAGTATTCATTATAGTATGGTAGTACTCATGGAGCTTCCTGAGTTTCATATTTCGAAGGCGCTTTGTGGCGGTGCAAGTTGGTTTGTGAACTCAACACGTAACGTCTGCTGCTTTTATCGATGTTTCGCGGTAACGCTATCTGATCCAATTTGCACGCTAAACAACTGGTGCTATGAGGAAACGTGTTGAATTATTTGGAAAATTTTGGGAAACTATGGAATAGTTTGTTAAATATGGAATAGACATTAATCGATATTAATTTGATAATTTAAATGAAATTTAACTCAAAAATGGATTTTGAATTAAATTAAACATTATTATTCTCATTACATGTGTTACTCCTCTTCCCCATCCTCATCATCATCATCATCGTCATCTGCATTATCTCCTCCATCATGTACTTTTTTCCTTTAATGTCTGGAGGCATTTGATATTTGTTTCCATGAAAATTGGATGCATTTATGATCATAATTTCATACTTAATACGATATAATTTTAATATATTAATATTTTAATTATTATCATAATTTCAGACTTAAGATAATTTACGATTACATTATGTTATTTGTGGTTGATTATTATTTCGTTCAATTTTGTTCACTATAAATGTTAAATTTATGATGATAATTAATCAAGAACTTCTACTTAATATCACTTAACTTAAATCGATCAAATTATTTATAAAATAATAAAATTAAAAAAATAATACAAATAATTAAATTAATTAACATAATTAACCGGTTTAATGTATTATTTAATGTTTTATTCATTAGCTGTTTCTAGGGTTTACAAAAAAAATTAACACAACAAGCGAGACATTTTATTCACGTCCTGGGGTCATGAACTTTGGGATTACTTTGGCAAAGGTTATGAACTTGGATTTGAACTCCAGGAGAGTTTTAGGAGAAGAGATCGAAATTTGCAGCTTGAATGACGGATTAATTAAATTTAAGGCTTATAACAAAATAAATTCATTAAAACACGGTAATAATCATAACAACATTAATAATAATAACGGTAAAAATGTTGTTATTTTCCATTAATTTCTAAAATTTCAAACAAAAGTCAGGTAAAAGATTGCAAAATATGAAGTATCTATTTCTTTCCTAAGGTGAATTAATCTTTTTTTTTCAAATTTATAAAAACGTGACTCTTTGTGAAATTAAAAGGGGGTGGAAAACTATTTCATCATATTTGTGAATGGATTAATCACGCATTGATTGTGTCTTCAAATTAAATTTTTTTTAACTAATTATATAATATTTTACAATATTATAAATCTATTATAGTGTACAATGCTGATAATTACAATGCATTAACAATATAATGTAATACTGATAATTATAATGCACTAATAATACAATACAATACGGATAATTATAATGCATTAGTAATATTGTACAATACCAAATGAATTTTAATCCTCATTTTATTGTAATTATTGAGTGGCTTCAGTAAATTCATTTATTTATTTTTCACGTGAAGTAAATTTTAAAACAACAACTATTTAACTAATGTCAGCGCTTCAATTGCCATTGTTGGCCATGATTAATCGACTGCTGTGACGTCACAGAGAAGGTCACATGACCTTTGCTTTGTTCTGAACTCCACTTTTTATGCTGGTTGTCTGATTAATGAATTTTATAAATGATGGTGACGATGACGATGACGTTTCGAGTGATGATAACGATGGTGACTAAAATAATTACGTTTAAGATAATTATTTAAATAAATAAATTTATTAATTCCAATCCATGAACTCAATGAACCTAAAACTCCGAGTCTGTAGTTGAGCGTCACGACGACCAGGCGACCAAATGCCGACAGGAAGCTGCCGTCGTAAGCGTTTCCGGTGCCGCTGTCGTAAGAGTCGCCGTGGACGAAGACAACTACTGGAAGCAAGGAGCTGTTGTCGGGATCTTAAAAATAATATTTAATAAAATTATAATAAGTGTAATTAAAACTCAAAAATTATGTTGTTGTAATTAATTACAAAATTAATTGTTATTGTTGTTTTTCTTGATATCTCAATTTAAAATCATCATTATTCATGCATATGAATATATTATTATTTTTTATTATTATCACACATACAATAAAATGGTTATATAATTTTATTTCACCACAAAGCACACTCATTCGATGACCGGAAGTGAATCTCAAAATCGACTCTGAACTTCGTCATCAGACTCATACACACTCGTATTATTATACTATATATTATACTCGTATTATTATAATCGTATTATTATAGCATATATTACACCATAGACTCATATCTCGGTTCTCCATTCTTCCGTCCAATTTCGACGTTATCATACGTCATAAAGCACGTGATTAAATGCCGTCTTTTCATTGGTTCAACTGCAGTAACACACGTGACCTGGACCGCGTGACGGAGTGAGTGAATGAAGGAATGGATGAGCGTTTTGAGGAAATTATTGATTCTCTCCGTGTGATGGCTTTGACGATGATGATGATGACGATGACGATGACGATGACGATGACGATGACGATGATGACGATGACGATGACGATGATGACGATGACGATGACGATGACGATGATGATGACGATGACGATGATGATGACGATGACGATGACGATGACGATGACGATGACGATGACGATGATGATGATGATGATGATGATGACATTTAGAGCAAAGTACGTTGACTTTAAATAATTAGTTGTCATGGTGGACTGTCTTCACTAACATCACCATCATCGCCATCCTCACCATCACCATCACTATCATAATCATCATAATGCCATTGGAATTCTTGGAGAACCCATGGAATCAAATTAGAAGAGTAACGTAAATTTTCATTTGCAATTTAAATTTGTTATACCAGTAAAACGTAAATAAATAAATAATTAATTAACTAATTCATTACATAATTAAAAGCTATTGAATAATTAGTCAAGTGAAATCAATTTAAATGATTTGCAATGTGAACATCAATGTTCACAGACAATCATCGTCCTTCACTAGCTTCTACCGAAAAAGTCGTTCTTTTGTATCCATCCTTTTTTTCATTAATCCATTCATCCATCCTTTTTTTCATTAATCCATCCCTCTAAACGTGTATCTAAGTGCAGGTTAGCGCTATGTAAATAAAGTTACAATTACCCATCCATCCATCCATCCATCCATCCATCCATCCATCCATCCATCCATCCATCCATCATCCATCCATCCATCTCCATCCATCCATCCATCATCCATCCATCCATCCATCCTCCATCCATCCATCCATCCATCCATCCATCCATCCATCCATCCATCCATCCATCCATCCATCCATCCATCCATCCATCCATCCATCCATCCATCCATCCATCCATCCATCCATCATCCATCCATCCATCCATCCATCCATCCATCCATCCATCCATCCATCCATCCATCATCCATCCATCCATCCATCCATCCATCCATCCATCCATCCATCCATCCATCCATCCATCCATCCATCCACCCATCCATCCAGGCATATGTTTGTATTTTTATTCATCCATTTCTTTGCACAGCGTCGATAAAAAGCGTAATTTTGCGCAATAATTTAGAAACGCCAAGAAGAATTTATGAGAGACGTCAATCAACATAATTCAACATAATTCAACATAATTCAGCATAATTCAATATAATTCAACATAATTCAGCATAATTCAACATAATTCAGCATACTTCAACATAATTTAGAGAAAAATAATTTTACAATAATTATAATTATAAATATGACCACTATAGCTGTTATTGTTATTATTAAAAATAATGTTATTGTTACTAAATATTTCACCATTAAAGCACCAAAGAAAATCATAAATCAACAAATTCACGAACTCATAATTAATTTAAAATTATAAAATTCATTCGTCCATAAAATCTAGTTAATCTTAAACATTAAATGTGCGATAATGCAGTTGACGGATTTTATGTCCGATCATGCAACATCCTTGAATTTCCGTCTCCAACTA
>JAJTWR010000305.1:242500-252500 GCA_021613335.1 Whitmania pigra
TGCATCATGGAACAATTGAATGATGAATGAGTGCCTGGTAATTCTTGGGGTGAATGTCGCAGGACTGAGTAGAAAAACACATTGATCGTTGACGGATATATGGAATGATAGAAACATTGACTCCAGAACGAAATATCATTCAACCAATTAAACAATAAGTCAGTCAACAAACCAACAAATCAATCAATCAACCAGTCAATCAATCAACCAATCAATCACCTGTCGAGTACGGAGTGTAGACGTTTAAGAAGAGACATTCCTCGTTCTGTTTTTCCAGATATCCCTCCATGTCTCTCTCTCTGACTTTCGAAAACTTGATCATTCCCTCGTCCAGACTGGAATTGCGAAGGAAAACAAATCTCTTCAACTCCTCCATCTTCTGAGTCTTCTCTCCATCCATCCTTCCATAGTTATCATCGTCAGGATCACTGATGGCTAAACCACCATCGTGATAATCATCATCATCGTCAAGGTGCCCGTGGTCGCCGTCTGACCGTCTGGTCTGGGGGCAGACAGGCCTGTGGGTGATGGCAAGTCGTACCCCGTTCCACTTTTCAATGCTGCTCGTGGGAGGCATGAACCTCAACTTACTACCCAGCAGAGAGGCATACTGGATGCCGTAGTAAGCGTCCACGGAGTACTTTTTCTGACCGTGATCTGACAGTTTCGAGCAGCCCTGGCAAGAGGGGGCATCGGAGGGAAATGTTGGGCTGAGAAGGACGCCCCTGTACATGCCCTGCTGGGTTGTGACGAGCCTAGGACTGAGAGGAGGTTGTTTGGCAAGGGTTTGGAGGATCAGAATTGAACTCAAAAGCAGGTCTTGAATGGAGAGCATTGTTGGAAAATAATGTTCTGATTGATTTTTTGTTTATCTTTTTTTAAATTTTTAAAATTTTTATTTTGTGAATTTGAATTTTTTTAATTTTAAAATGCACTTCTTCAGATTGGATGTTATCCGTGTTTAAATGAAAACAAAAGATTGCTTTTATGTCCATTCGAAATGTACTCGGTTTCCTTGAAGTTATTTATCTCAGAAGTCCGTGCATTAATAAGCCGTTTTCGATGCAATTACTTTGTTAATTAGTTTTCTTAATACTGCGGAAACATTTAACGACATCTCGCGTCTCACGTTAACTCATGTTAAATTATCAACAAATCACTAAACGTAAACAACAACAATTATTACTATTATAAATGTTATTATTATTATTATTATTGATGTTATTTTTATTATTATTATTATTACTAATTCAGGTCAAAAACTCACAGCATTTTATTCCGGTGAAATACTCGAACCTTTTGAACGTTTTGAAACATGGTAGAGTTTTACGACGGCAACACATTCGATGAACGAACGCTTCTTGAGAACAATCGGGAAGCAACCGAGGAGAGATCGTGACGGAGATGGAGAAAGGGGGAGTTGGAGGAGGAGGATGAAGAGAAAGATGGATCCATGTTGTCTTGCAGCTCTTGGATGTCGTCTGCATTTTTGCCGCCAAAAAATAAGACACGAAACGAAAGTCATGAAATAAAGAAGTTCTGATAATTTTCAATGTTTAATTTTTGTAATTTTATTATTATTTTTTATTATTATATGTGTTATTATATTAGTTATTATATTAATGTAATTTTATTATTATAACAATATTTTTGTCATTGTGTATTAAATATAATTACATTGAACTTTTCTGAACATATTAATGTGATCACATATTACGTGTGTAATATATAATTATATAAAGTTATATTAAAGCATGTAATTAAATTAACTAAACAGTGACAAACATTTTAAAATGTTTATTTTTATATTTTTGCTTATTTTAATTTACAAAAAAAATATTCTTAATCTCCTCGCATCTCACACGAGTGGATGTCCCAAGAAACCAGTAAACCAATCACCTTCGACCTTTCACATCATGTGACCATGAAGCTTATTTTTAGATCAAAATCACACAAAATTATTACCCCAAGCCCGAGGAACAGAAACCCTCTTCTACTCATAACAGCCACCCACCCACTCCCTCATAACAGCCACCCACCCACTCCCTCATAACAGCCACCCACCCGCTCCCTCATAACAGCCACCCACTCCCTCATAACAGCCACCCACCCACTCACTCATAAAAGCCACCCACTCACTCATAACAGCCACCCACCCGCTCCCTCATAACAGCCACCCACTCACTCATAACAGCCCCCACCCGCTCCCTCATAACAGCCACCCACTCCCTCATAACAGCCACCCACTCACTCATAACAGCCACCCACCCGCTCCCTCATAACAGCCACCCACTCCCTCATAACAGCCACCCACCCACTCACTCATAAAAGCCACCCACTCACTCATAACAGCCACCCACTCACTCACAACAGCCACCCACCCGCTCCCTCATAACAGCCACCCACTCACTCATAACAGCCACCCACCCGCTCCCTCATAACAGCCACCCACTCACTCATAACAGCCACCCACCCGCTCCCTCATAACAGCCACCCACCCACTCCCTCATAACAGCCACCCACCCGCTCCCTCATAACAGCCACCCACTCACTCATAACAGCCACCCACCCACTCACTCATAAAAGCCACCCACTCACTCATAACAGCCACCCCCCGCTCCCTCATAACAGCCACCCACTCACTCATAACAGCCACCCACCCGCTCCCTCATAACAGCCACCCACCCACTCCCTCATAACAGCCACCCACCCGCTCCCTCATAACAGCCACCCACTCACTCATAACAGCCACCCACCACTCACTCATAAAAGCCACCCACTCACTCATAACAGCCACCCACCCGCTCCCTCATAACAGCCACCCACCCGCTCCCTCATAACAGCCACCCACCCACTCACTCATAAAAGCCACCCACTCCCTCATAACAGCCACCCACCCACTCACTCATAAAAGCCACCCACTCACTCATAAAAGCCACCCACTCACTCATAACAGCCACCCACCCGCTCCCTCATAACAGCCACCCACCCACTCACTCATAAAAGCCACCCACTCCCTCATAACAGCCACCCACTCCCTCTTAACAGCCACCCACCAACCACTCACTCACTCACCCATAGATGAGGGTCTTCGTGAGTTTAAACTCTTGTTTTAATTAATTTCATCTTTATTTTATTTTTAAATGATGATAAGTTTGTGAGATTGTTTGAACGATTGTTTTGAATGATGGTGCTGCTGTCTCGAGTTAGCGTTGATGAAGATGAAGGCGACGAAGATAATGATGCGATAATTTGAATGATTGCTTTCAATGATGGCGCTGATGTCTGCGAGCAAGCGATGATGAAGATGAAGATGAGGATGAGGATGAAGATGAAGATGAGGAAGATGAGGAAAAAGATGAAGATGAGGAAGATGAGGATGAGGATGAAGATGGTGACGTCACGAAGGTGTTGGTGGTAATGGCTTCTGGAAAGAAACACGCGACCAGTGAGCAGCAGGTGAGCATTTATCTAAAGTGCCACTCAATTGCCAGACAGGAAGTGAAGCTTATTGACCAGATCGAACCATCCGTAGTCGTTTATCATCGTCATCAGGATCATTATCATCGTTGTCGTCATTAATTATAAGGATCATTATCATCATCATCATCAGTAGTGTATGACAAACGAGACTGCGATGTCCTATTAATTAATTAATCACGTAATTTGGAAAACCATAAATAACTGGTAGATCAAAACAATTCAAATCAATTTTTATCTTAATTGTTATTTTTTTATAACAAATTAAAAATTTAATATTTAATTATTTGAATATAACAAATTAAAAACTTAATATTTGATTGGTCTCATAATTAATTAATTGTCGATAAACGAAACTCATCCTCTTTTCCAGCTCCGTGGTTTCCATGGAGACGGAAAGTGGAAGAGTCATCGTTTGGGATTACTCGTTATCACTTCGTTCTCTTTGAGTGAGCAGCCACTTTTTGGTATCGTCATCATCGTCGTCATCATCATCATGATCATCATCGTCACCGTCATCATCATCATCATGATCATCATCGTCACCGTCATCATCATGATTATCATCGTCATCGCCATCATCATTTCATCGGTCGGTTGAAGTCATGACTTGCATGATGAATTAAAAATAAATTAAGACAAAATCGGATGGAAAGTCTATTGCTCTTAATGCCCACAAACAACAGCAAAAACAATTAATATTTTGAATAAGTTTTATTAGCACTAAATTCAATTAATATTTTTTTTAACAACAACAAATATCATTTTTAATGAGTTTTATTGTGAAATTATAATCATAAATATAATCTTAATCTTAATCATAATCATAACCCCAATTCATTATAGTTACTCTCTTCTGTTATTAACCATCAGCATAATCTATGATGCTACAAGTTACAGTATCAAAATAAGGTTTAAAAAAAGTGATGATGATATTTATTGTTTTTATTATTATTATTATTGTTGTTGTTGTTATTATTAATATTATTATTATTATTATTATTATTATTATTATTATTATTATTATTATTATTATCATTATCATTATTATTTTTATTATTATTATTATTATTATCATCATCATCATCATCATCATCATAATCATCATCATCATCGTTAGTAATACCGTTCGAAGGAGATAATGTTTAGCGCCACATTTACATTTAAGAAGCAAATAAAATGAAAGTCTCCCCGTCACTCGTAGGACGCATGACGTCAGAGATACGTCACATTAAAATGTTTTACGACGGATGGTGCAAACGTATTGGTCCGGGCGTAACACGGATCCGATAAATTCTTTACGACGAGTATTTCTTCCCTTTCCGTCCTTCGTTCGCTCGTTCGTTCATTTGCTAGAGTCCCTGCTCATTCGTTCGCATATCTTGCCATCCATCCATCCATCCATCCACCCATCCACCTATCCATCCATCTAATCATCATTTCCTTCATTCATTCATTAATTCGGTCCTCTACATAAACGTCCATCCATTCATGAATCCATACACATTACACATTCATTCATTCATTCCTTATTGCTGAATTATCCATCTGTTCATCTGTTCTTCATCCAGTCTCTGAATCTCGTCAAGTAGAACTTCATTCACCGGCAACATCTATCCATCTCGACATGTAATTCATAATAGCCGTTTCTTGTCCTGGGCCCATCAATTCATTCCGTCTGTCCATCAATTCATCCATGTATTAACGCATTTATTTTTGCAACCATCCATGTATCCATCCATCAGTTTATTGAATAATTCGTTCATCTATTTATTGTTGTATTGATCCACCCCCCTATCCATCCACCATCCATCCATCCATCCACCATCCATCCATCCATCCACCATCCATCCATCCATCCACCTATCCACCTATCCATCTATCCATCCATCCACCCTTCCATCCATCCATCCATCCATCCATCCGTCCATCCATCCATCCATCCATCCGTCCGTCCATCCATCCATCCATACCCCATTCTTCCATATGCCACTCATCCGTCAACCCCCTGTAAAACATCCTAGCATCGGTGGTCCATAAAACCCCCATAAACTTTAGTCCTGGTTTTAATGAATGACACCAAGAACTTGAATAAAACATGCCGCATGCACGATTGTCCGGACTTTGATTGCAAGCCCCAGGCCGCCCCCTGTGAACTCTGTGAAGTTCAAAGGTCAACAATGAAAGGGCAAGGGATTGATGAGGTTGCATGGCTTTCTATTAGCTCTGTCTTAAATTATTCATTTACAATTATTGGCTGCGGATTGATAGATTCTGGAGTTATTTATTCATTTCATAATCACGAAAATGTGAATGAGAGATAGCTTTCAAAGAATTTATTTGTTACGAGTATTATTGTAAATATGTTTAAAAATCAAACATTACATGTTAAAAATAAAAGCATTACATATAAAATACAAATTAATTTAAACATTCAATAAATGGACAGTTAATCACTTAACAACAACAACAACAACAAAATTTAAATTTTGAAAAAAATCGATCACTTACAAGACTTAAAGCTCTCTCTCCTTATCAAGCAGCATGTTCTCAGAGGAATCACTCGAGCGTGGAGAGGGCGTTGCATACAGCTGGAATCAGTCAACCGTAACTTGCCCCGTGGGAAAGGAGGCCAGAAAAAGTCAAAGAGGAATTCTTGAAAACAGGAAACACGGTGGCGCTCCATTCATATAGCGCCTTCCGCGGCCTCTTAATCCCGGGATTCGGTCATTGTATAGCGCCTTTTTTAGGCTACGTTATTTATTAAGAACAATTCCTGAAAAATAAATTTTTATTACAAAATTCAAATTTGTTTATATTAAAGTAGATTAATTTATTAAAAATCAGTTATTATTAATAATTTGTCAGATGGCTGACTAGGTAATAGGCTACAGTTGGATGGTTTCATAATTTCAGAGTTATATATATATATACACATATCGACCAAATATTTTTAAATGTTCAATGGTTTAAATGTTCAAAATATTTCAAATAATAATAATATATAACTTGATTCGAATCGTGATTGGCAGGTGTCTCATGCATTTACTGATTGCATCTCATGACAGCATGAGGATGACAGGGAGATGTTGCTGATGCTGTATCCTCGATTTTTGTACTCGAAACGATAAATTTCAGATGGCGACGTCGATAATGACGACCATGTCACTGCTGATGATGATGCTGATGACGATAATGATAACGATGACGAGGATGCTGATGATGATAATGATGAAGATGACGACGATGACGTTGACTATGATGACTGGTGACTTAGATGAGATGCGATGACTTAATGTCACTGACCAACGGCATGGAACGTCTCGCATGGAAAATAAGCAGAATGGAAGGATGGAAAGAAGGAAGGAAGGAAGGGTGTAAGGATGGAAGGATGGATGAATGAAAGAAGAAAGCAGTCGAAGTATTAAGGAGAGGCATATTGAGAAATACAGAGAAATATTGAGTGAAACACGCAAGTAGGTGGAATTGCTGACGGATGTTGGAGTCGTGTTTCCACCTCAACAAACTGGATTTCAAAGCTGCTAATAAAATGGCTTGCAGCTCCTGCAATGAATAATAATGTTAATGTTAATATTATTATTATTATTATTATTATTATTATTATTATTATTATTATTATTATTATTTATTATTATTATTATTATTATTATTATTATTATTATTATTATGATTATTATTATTATTATTATTATTATTATTATTATTATTATTATTATTATTATTATTATTATTATTATTATTATTATTATTATTATTATTATTATTATTATTATATTATTATTATTATTATTATTATTATTATTATTATTAATATTATTACGAACATATTCATATTGCAGAAAAGTGTTTGATTAATGCAGCAAAAATAAATTTTTAAATTTCATTTTTAAATATCATTTTCCGATGCTGTTGAATTCCACGTGTAATTTAGCTAAAACGTCGGCAAGGTAAAATTTTTTAATCTTTAAAATTGTTGTCCTTTTTCGTTCAATTTTCTTCTCTTCATATTTACAAAGTTACTCAGGAAGTAGTCACATAATCGTCGTCGTCGTCGTCGTCGTCATCGTCATCATCAACATCATCATCATCGTCATCGTCATCGTCATCGTCATCATCATCATCATCCCCATCAGATGCAGTCATCTCGATGACGTGACAAGTTTATTTTCAGCAACCGTGTTGGTGTTTGAACTTTTGTTTTCAATTGAAACGGAAAAATTCTTTTTTTGAAGAGTTTAAACAAAATCTCTTTTGTCGATGAAGGAAAAAGAAGGAATAATTAATAATAATTATTTAATTAATTATTATTATTATTTAATTATTATTAATAATTATTATAATTATTTGATTAATTATTATTATATTATTATTATTTAATTATTATTAATAATTATTATAATTATTTGATTAATTATTATTATTATTATTATTATTATTATTATGATTATTATTATTATTAATAATTAATAATTATTATAATTATTTGATTAATTATTATTATTATTATGATTATTATTATTATTATATTATTATTATTATTCTTATTATTATTATTATTAATATTATTATTATTATTAATTTTTTTCAGACCAAAGATATGACATCATTTTCGTATACATAACTTATTTCATCAATCCACCTTAGCAATTCACGGTGCATTACTGAATGTTCGAAGCAATGCACTCGGCGAACATCGATCTTTTTATTTCTGTTCATCAATTTCCATCAACAAAAAAAAATAAAATGCCAAAAGTTCAAAATTTCCATCTCTTCCCTAGCGTTCTTCTGGCCGTGGTAAAACTGGTATCAATTGATATCGCTGTAAGACACGCAGGCCGTGAAAAATTCAATCGTCTCCGTTGCAATAAATCAACCGGGTCCCCTCAATACGGCCATCGTGGAAGCATCCCGGTCAGTCCATTGTGGACGAGGACCGTGGCTCATTCACGGTGCGTCCCTGAGGTGCTGTCTGAGATTTATCATGCACACCTTTTCTAAATGAACTCTTAATCGGTGTCCATGCCAGTTCTCCTCGCTATCGTCGTCAACAAAACAACAATAATAACAACAACATCAACAACAACAACAATATCAACATCGCCAATTTTACTGTTGTCGTTGTTGTTTTAAATTGTTGTTGTTGTTTTAAATTGTTGTTGTTGTTTTAAATTGTTGTTGTTGTTTTAAATTGTTGTTGTTGTTTTAAATTGTTGTTGTTGTTTTAAATTGTCGTTGTTGTTTTAAATTGTCGTTGTTGTTTTAAATTGTTGTTGTTGTTTTAAATTGTTGTTGTTGTTTTAAATTGTTGTTGTTGTTTTAAATTGTTGTTGTTGTTTTAAATTGTTGTTGTTTTAAATTGTTGTTGTTGTTTTAAATTGTTGTTGTTATTGCAAACGACGTACTCCTGCGGGCGATAACCCGCGGGTAAATTTCATGTTCCAATATGACGTGCGGAGGTATGGTGTTGTCGAACTATTCATCTGCAGTTGTTTATGTTATGAATGAGTGAGTAAATGAATGAGTGGATGAATGAATGAGTTGTTTACGTTATGTTTAACAACTTCAGTTGTTTACGTTATGTTTTAATAACTACATCCACGAATAACAACCGTATTTTATTTCTAACGACAGTCGCAAAAACTCGTCCAAAAAACTCAATTCAAAACAGCCACAAATCCCTCAGGTAACAATGACGATAATAATAATGATAATAATGATAATAATGATGATGATGATAATAATGATAACTATACTCCTTAAAACTAAAAGTGAACAAATTAGGTCACTACACCTCTATCCATTAATCCATTAATCCATCCATTCATCTATCCTCTAATCCACTCACCCATCCATCCATCTGTATTCCATCAGTCCTTCCAAAGAAGAGAATTACCCCCTCCTCTGAAACTTCGTTGACAGCAACTTAAACTCGTTCCATGGGATTGGATTCAACGGAGCAACACGCGCCATGAGTTCGAGTTCGGCACATTCGTCTGCCTTTTTTGATGACTCTTCTCTTTTGCAAATAAAATTATTTCAAATAACTACAAGATTATTGATAAAAAAAAAAGATTATTACTAAAAGCCAAATCTATCTGTCCAATGTAATTGAAGATACTTTAATAAACTTATTATCCATCCTACTATCCATCCATTCACTCATCCATCATACATCTATCCATCCATACATTTGCGGCACTTTCAATCTCAGAAAAAAAATTAATTTCACATCAAATCGAGCGGGACACAAAAAAAACTAACCCATGATCAATGAAGGAATTATTTCAGAACACGCGTTATTTTTAATTATTGAAATAATTATTTCAAAATCTTTCCAAGAAAAATAAGGCTTTACAGAGTAATTGAACTTTTGTGAAGAGAGCGAGCACAAAAAACAGCCAATTGTATTTATTCCTGGGAATTGGAGCTCTCAAATTGATTTAAGAACTAAACCTGTTTGCACGATTTTTGAAAGAATAAAAAAGATTTTGCTTTCTTT
>JAJTWR010000305.1:257500-347500 GCA_021613335.1 Whitmania pigra
CGGGGGATGGAATGCCACTTCCAATGATCCTCCACCGTTTGATCTCATTTCGATCCTAAGATATTCCACTTCTATCACAACCCTCCACGGTGCTTTCATGACCTAAAAATCGCCCGGGGAAAACCTCCTTTTTCTTTTTTTTCCATCTCCTCTCGTTCGGTCCTTCATTCGTTTTTCCACTCTTCCGTGCTTCATCATTCCATACTTCAATTTTCGGGACGTGCCCAAGACATTCTCGCGCCATTCGCATTTACGTCTGCCGAGGTCGTTAATAGGAAGAGTAAAAAGCATGAAAAAGAAGTTGGTCGCTCCGAGTTGATTCTTACTGCGGAATGAAATATTTTGGTCGCCAGCGTGAAATGGGATTTTGAGGAGAAAGGGTAGAGTGGGGGTAGGGCTGCTGGGGAGAAAACAGAAGAAGAGTCCTTAAACAAATTCTTGGAAATCATAAAAGTCTTCAGAGAACATAAACATGTCGCGCACTGAGATGAACTCTGAGATCTCGTGCGGGATATTACGCTGCAATTGATTGCTGAGATAGTTTCCATCTTTTGTAAAAATATATATATATATCTTTTTTTTTGGTGCGATAAAACATATTTTTCTTTGAAATTAAGAGGATGGAGAGTTTATGAAGCAATGGTTAATAATCCACAGAAGTCAGTAGAAGTACATGTAACGAAAGCCCAAGTACGCGGGTTCGTGGTTGTTGTGCCTATGACATATTGAGAATCCCCCTACCCCCCCCACCGAAAAAAAACTCATCGGATTTGGAAAAATTGCAGGGTCCATCCTATTATGCTTGCGTCCCCCACAGCCCCCCTGGTTGCTCCACTGGTCATCAATCGTTTTAAAATCTAATAAAAATAAATTAATTTTAATTAATTCTTAATTTTATTTTTTTTTTATTTTTTTGTTTTTCATTAAATTACGACTTTCAGACGAACGTTTTCGTAGCTGTGCTTCGCCCCCAAAATCCGCAGATGGTTCAAACACGCGGACCCCCCAAAGTATTTTAGATCCGCCACTGACCCAAACCATATTTCTGGCACTCGCCACTAAAGTGCAACCCGTCCCGCTGTTACATCGTCCCATCGGTTGCTCGATTCAACTTAATGTTGTTCTCGATGAACTTTTAGGAACGACTTTAGGAAGGTTTGAGCTGAATATGTTAATATAATAATATGAATATGTTAATTTAATAATATGAATATGTTAATATAATAATATGAACAATTAAGAATAAGAATATGTTTAATGGCACGCATTGTCAAGAATGTGTCAGCTATGAAGGAAGGTACCCCTTAAAAAATCGACTGAAAAAATAAATTTTTTACGATCGGACCCAATCAAGCGTAACTTCGGAAACTCAAAACTCCTTTAGGACTTTATCTCAGCTTAATTGAGTTAAATTTTATGCTAAATAATAATAACTTCCAAAAATAAGGAGCAAATCTAACAGACATCTTCAAGGCAATAGCAAAAATACTCCTTTATTTTTAAGCATGCCCTCAAATCATTTAGACTGCGATGGCATAACCTCCCCTCGAAGCTTTTTATCATTTTCTGACGAGCTCTTTTCCCAAGACTGAATGCATCCCATGCAGATGCATTAAACTGAAATGCATTAATTCACTTAACAACCAAGATGTGGCAGATGAACTACAACAACAAAAACAAGTCTAAACAAAACTCGTTTATAAACAGCAACGACAAACAGAAAAATCATGGAAAAGCAATTTCTGGAATCCTGGAGAAGTCTCGTTCGGACTAATTAAATGGAGCCAGTCTCGTGTTGGTCTTGGACCTCGCAAGCACCGGTTCGAAAGCACTCGAAGGAGCCATGGTCCAAGCGGGAGCCTTCGTGGGCTGAATTTTCTGTTCAGGATTTTGCAACAGGGATTCTGCCCTCCTGACCGAGCTCTCCAGAAGGTCCAAACTGACGAGCATCCTCTTCAGGGCCTCTTCTTTGACCTCTTTCGTCGGGGGTTCGAGATTCTCGTCGCCGACGCACACGCTTCCGAAAGCCGAGGGTTCGACGTCGCAAATTTCTCCTCCTCTTCTTAGCATTTCCATCTCGGCGAGGCACTGGGTGCGAAAACTTTCTATCTCCATCTTCAGGGGATCGAGGAAATTGTTGCAGGCGAATTGGATGATCGGACTGAAGCAGAATTTGCAGTCGTCTGGTTTGTTGGACTCACGGATTATCGAATAAATGAGGAAGTTGAGAGTGGGCATCAGTCGATCCATGCAGTCGACGATGCACGAGGAAGAGGAGAATCCTTTCTCGGCTTTCGGCAGCCCCGTCGAGAAGACGTAACGCAACAAACCGTTCAGAATCTCCGAGTCGAATTCGTCCGGGCCGATTTCCAAGAGCTGGTTCTTGACCGCGGTCACGACGAAGCCCTGGACCGACAAGGACTTGGAGTTCCTCACGACGAAGGAAAGGTAGGTCAGCCTGTCGGACGGATGGAGCGCCCAGAGGCAAGCGTTCATGCACTGGACGCACGTTTGGATGACGTCTCTCACCCTACAACAAGTCAGGACGTCGACCAAGCTTCCGGTAAGTGTCTTCAGGGCCGTGCTCTCCGAAGTGGAAGGTTGGAGACCTCGCTGGCCGACGTTCTTCAACAGGTTCAGCAGGAGGTTGCTGCCTTTGTAGACGAGGTGCAGATCAGAATTTATGATCATGTGGTTTATGACCGGCATGAGAGCCTCGAGGAGGTAAGACTTGGAAAGGACTTGAGGCACCAACTCTCCTGAGTAAGTGTCCCTGAAAACCAGGTAGCACAAAACTCCGCAGCCAGCCTCGACGTAGCCGGGAACGGTTTCGTCATCTTCCTCCAAGTCGCTGCAAGCGTCTTCTTCGACTTCTGAATTTACATTTCGTTTATTCATTCTCGAAGCTGCAGCTTTTTCTTTCCACTCCAGAGTCCTCAGAACGTATTTAAGAGCATTATTTTGCAACTTTTCAAACAAACTCAGGCACAACTGTTCACAGCTTTCTGGACGACAATCTAGGAACAAGTAACCCAAAGGTCTGGCAAAAACTCTCAACAAAATGAGGCTGAACTCATCGACTGACTTTTGAACAATAGGATCATTAGTGTTTTGTTTGAATCTCAAATGTAATTCATCAACAAAATGGCTGAAATTGTCAAGAAACACTTTGGCAATGTCACGCATTTTTGAATAAGTTTCATCTTCTTCCAACTTCTCAACACAATCCAGAGGAGCCTTGGGCAAAGGTACTGATTCAAGATGGGCACACAGCATATCAAAGGCTTGAACAATCGAACAAAAATTCATAGGCATCAATTGAAGACATTTTTTGATTGGGCTTATTAAAGCCATAAACTTTTCATGACTGTGGAAACAATTAATCTCTTCCAGCAACGCCATGAGAAGTTCTTTGCAGTTGCATACATGAGGCAGTAGCTGAAATACTTCACTGAGATTTTGCAATGTAACTTCATCGGTTTTTGTCGGACTTTCGTTATAAACCCTGCACAGCCATTTAACTGCCTCAAAAACGTTATCATTGAAATCGTTCACACTAAATGGACTATCTAACTTAGCCAAAGCCTGTCCGGCCTCAACAACGTAATTCATATTTTATTTCTACGCTGGCCTCCAGTAAGCAAGTAAGCATTTGACGATTATCAAAGTAATGAAAACTAAAGAAAACATTTATGACCAAAAATAATGTAATATTTAATTGTCTGGTCAATATAAAAACAGTCATTATAAACACATTAAAAAAAAAGTAATTTATACAATTATACTGTTTACGTAAAAATATAAAATTAACCAACTACACGTAAAAATGTATTGATTAATTTAATTATTAAAAAGTTAAATGTGGCAAAACAAGCAATGTTGATTTGCATATTATCGTCTGTCGACGTGTTCCACTCGGTTATGACATTTGGCTACCTTTAGTAGGGAGATACCTTTAACTGTATTGAAATGTCTAACCTCGTAAAGCGCAAAAATGGCAAACCGACAAGCGATTGTTCAGTTAAGGCTACATTTGCTAAAGCTCTTAAAGCGAATTCGGAATGGACCGATAAGGTAATTATTCTTTTGATTATATCTTATTGTCTATTACTTGTGTTTTGACATAGTTAACGAACACCTTATTAAAGTTAAACCTGTAGGTGGCTTATCTTAGTAGTAGGTGGTTTTGGGGCACTTTTAATGCTTATGGATTTACAGATTCCTAATGATCCAAGCAAAACATTACATTAATGTATGTGCCATAGACCTAATTGTAATTAATAAGTTATTTCATGACACAATTGTGCATATCTTCAGAGATGACTGTTTAATATTTCTAGTTTTAATATAATTTTTCCTTGCGAATTTAGTGGAGTCAATGCAAATAAACATTTATTTTTCAGGATGAGTTTCTCGATGTAGTCTACTGGTTGAGGCAGATCATAGGACTTATACTCGGTGTCGTTTGGGGCATCCTACCACTCAAAGGCTTCTTAGGAATTGTTTTGTTGGTTTAAAAGTTTTTATTTTTATTTAAAATGGAGTTCTGTTATTTTGATTTCAATTAAAATGAATGGCAAGCTTTCGAATAAAAGAAGATAAATAGCTGAACGCTCTTCGATCAAAATTCAGATTTGTTGCCGTAAACATTGCCATCGTATACATCTACACGAACATGTTTCAAAGAGTCAACGACGATGAGTACGGAGGCATTTCGGAGATCCTTAAGGAAGGATTCATGACTTCTTTTGCCACATTTGTTGTGAGTTTCTGTTTATTTGACACCTTTGTCTTGAATTTTGGTTGCTTTGATGCAAGCTCCCCTCTATCTATTTAACCAATGTATAATTTATTATGCAGTTTATCAATATTTACAACCGCATACATGACATTCAATGATGTCGCGATAACGCATCACGGTAAACCCGTAGTAAACATTAGTAGACCCACTAATAAATTAATGTAATAGCCAGTAATAAACATTAATTTATCGACTGGTCAAAAAGGACCGCCTTGGCAATTAAATCGTGAGACATAAATTTCCTCCTAACCGACTTCATTCACCACTTCTCCAGGTCACGTGGATAATCGTCTACTCCTCCCTCTACAGGCACGATGGTTTTTGATCGGACGGTCAAAAGACGCTCAAAGACTCTGTCCGTGTTTGCGATTGATTGACTGATTGATTGATTATCTTTTTTAAATGAACGAATTTTATGATCAAGAATGAGACTTACGAGACCTCCTTGTCTCGTGCTCGTCACTCTACCCCCCCCCCGGGCTCTCGTCCACCAACCTCGGTGCGCAAAAGTTCGATTCAGTACGAGTCGAGAAAGAATATCTAATCTTGGTTTAATAAGACAACATAGATTGCATGGCAAAATAAGTTTCGAAGTAAATAATATATATCACTCTGAGTCGTTGAGAATCTCACGAGAGTAACGAATCCATCATCGTGGCGTGCCTACGGGTTCGGAGGTCACGCGATCGCATCCGGAACTCTCCGCAAAACAAAGGAACCAAACGGACCGATTGATTTATAAAAAAATCCGAAAATAATATCAAACAGGCACAAAACGAGAATAGAGGATACAACAAATCATAATAAGGCAAGTCTTTGATCGTCGTCTTCGTCTCTGGTTAGCGGTGGACGAGGGAAAGCGATAATACTATGCAGTGAGCTCCGAGCGAGTGAGCGATCAAGAAAGAATCATTGCTTCTTTTGAGAGCTGGAAGGGATTTTGAAGCTTGAGAAGTGGCTCCTCTCTTCGATTCGGTCTTCGACGTTTCCGAGGAAGGTAGAACCGGGGGACACGCCGTCGGACGTCCTTATCGGGCGACCGAAGGTGTTGAGCGGGGCAGGCGATGAGGCGGCCGGATGGACCGCGGGCTGTTGACCCGGTTGGTTGACCGTCGGAAGTTTCGTCACGTTTTCGCCGCTGTTCCTGTCGTCGGCCATTCCCGATATTCTTTTCTTGGGGAGGTTCGGTTTTGCTCGTACCACGGGTGGAACGGGGGATGGATGCTTCTCGTTCTGCCGTGGGAGGGTCGCAGACTGGACGGTGACTGGGGTCACCTGGTGCGAGACGACGTAGGAAGAACTGGAGGTGTTAATCGAGGGACCAGTGCCTTGAACCTTGGGAGTAACAACGACGGGCGACGAAGTGGGGATGGCTGGAATGGATACCGGCACGGACGAGCTGCTTCCGACCGGGGGAATGTTGTGAGGGAGGGAGTTCCACTTGCTGGAGACGCTGGTAGGGGGCTTGGTCTGACCCAGGATGGGGGATGAGTGCTTGGCAGTCACCATCTCGTGAACCACCGGGGGGAGTGGGGCGTGGAGGGTTTTGTCTTCGGTCGGGGAGGGAGGTGTGACTACAACGTCGAGCTCAGAGGAGAGTGAGGTGTTCCTTTTCTTAATGGAAGCCATGCTGGGCCTGAGTATTTCACCCACGTTAGAGGGTCTGGGTAATGGTGGAAGAACGGGCACCAAGGTCTGTTGGAAGCGGGTAGTTGCGGTCGTTGTCTGGTTTGATCCAGGGGATCTGTCCGTGTCAACCTCGAACTGCGGGTTTAACAATTCAGATTTATTTAAGACCATTGAGCTAATAGAATAAACAGAATTCTTTCAGAAAAATAATAATAATAATAATATAAGATTTTAAAATTCAGAAGAAACTTTCTGAGAATTTACTTTCTGAAATTTCTGGTAACTGGAAACAATAAAACAATTGATCAAAAAATCAAGAGTCAACCAACAAATTGTGGATTCACCTTCGCTAAGATGCTGTCGAGGCCAGCAGCTACACTGGCATGATCGGACACAACAGTGCCAGACGGTTTGGAGAAGCTTTGAAGAGAAGCATTGGATACCCTGTTGTACTTGCTGCTCTGAGCAGACGAAGGAGCGTGAACGCCATTCTCAGAAAGGTTGTGATTGGACGAAGTCTTGGAGAGGGAGGCATTCGATAGGCTGTAGTCGGAGGACATAAGGCACTCCGTCGACCTGTTGATATTGTGCGACTTCCTGAGACCAATGCCGGATTTGGTGCTGACGGAGGGCGGAAGGATGAATGAATGAAATTAGCAATTAATTTATTACATAATTTAATAATTTAATAATTAAGTAATAAAAATTAGAAATGCAGAAGGCTGGCAAGTCTTTGGTTACTCTTTGAGTATAGCTTTGTTGATCAATCAGAAGTAAGAGATCATTATCACAATCAAGAGATCATTATCACAATCAAGAGATCACTATCACAATCAAGAGATCATTATCACAATCAAGAGATCATTATCACAATCAAGAGATCATTATCACAATCAAGAGATCATTATCACAATCAAGAGATCACTATCACAATCAAGAGATCATTATCACAATCAAGAGATCATTATCACAATCAAGAGATCATTATCACAATCAAGAGATCATTATCACAATCAAGAGATCATTATCACAATCAAGAGATCACTATCACAAGACGAGAAACACCAGTAACACCTCTTTATGGACAGCACCCTGTCTGGCAGTAGACCGATCTTGTTCTGGAGTTCGACGGTCCAAAAGTCGTTGCTTTCTTTCCGGAGGAGGTTTACCACGTCCCCCCTGCTGCAACTCAACTCCCTCTCGTTCCTCGCCTCGTAAACCTCGTCCACTGTGGCCTCCCGGTCTTCGAAGTCTGATTCGATTGGACGGTCGAAAAATGTCACGGTGATTAATTGTTATTTTCGATTAATTTTATAAACAAAACAAAACAGGTTAAGCCTTAAAAATTAAAAGTGTAGAAAGACGGTTATCATAAAGTTAAATGCCGTCGTCCAATCATCAACATGAGAGCAGTTGAATGAAGTGATTAATTGTAAACAACTGGAGACTACAATAAAATTCTTTCACTCAAGTGAACTATTAAGTGGACTATAAAGAGTGGTTATTACACAGATCCAGGTCTTCTTAACCACTATAAATAATTGTTATGTTATGTTTTATGTCAAGTGACTCAAACCTTCATCTTCTTCATTCACTGGTCCCTTCAGTCCATCGTCGTCCGACATGCTGCCAAGGAAATCCTTATCCCTGTGGACGACATAATGAAATTCCATTGTCTTATTCGACTCATCGTTACTCGTCAATAATTAATACGAAAATATTAAGCCAATAATTAATACTAAAAATCTCAACAACAGCAGCATTATTATTATTATTTAAAATTGCCCCAAAACGCTCACCCGATAAAGTACTTCTCGTAGACTGCATTGTTGTTGTAGTCCTCCTGCGAAGGAGGAGGAAAGAGATCGGCGTAGTGGACGATGATGTTCTTGACGAGGTCGTTGATCAGCCCCTGGTACTGGTGCTGGTCCGTCCTCTCCGCCGAGGGGATGACCAACGTCGGCCCGAAGCAGATGGACAAGTTGAAAGCTTCCATCATGTTCTCATCGCTGTACTCCGTCACGCTGGAAAGTCACGAATGTACGAATGAAAGGTGTGAAACGACTTTGAGGTAAAATTTAGGACAAGTTATAATTTTTTGTATCAACAATCATTGAAATTGATCGAAATTCACAAAGTCATGATGAATCGATAGAATTGACAAACTTTGTAATTATATTTATCAGTAATATAAACAACAACAATAATAACTTTAATAATTTACGATAATAATAAATTAATAATAATAATAACAACAACATTAATAATAATTTTACAATGAAATAATACTTACTGGCTTAAGAAAGCAAAGAGGTATCTCATGATGACGATCCTCTGGGGCGACAAGGTGGACAAGATCGCCTTGAGTTGCTCCTTCCAGTCCTTCTCACCTGTAGGTGATGATGATGATGATGATAGTAATTGTTAACATCATCACTGATCATTAATAATTAATTATGATTATTATTATTATCAAGCGGTTAATATTAATACAACAACAATAATGATGATGAGATGAGGTAGTGTTACCAATGCATACTGATTAATAGGGAAAAAAACCATTAATTAGGAAATAATAGCCACATTTTAATAATAAGCATAATTACACAATAATTATAACTAACAACATTATACATCGTAACCATTATCACTATCATAATCACGATCCTAAACTGCCACCCACCTTCAGCCGAGTACATGACCTCGCAGCACCTGAGCAGTCCATCAAAATGCTCTGAGGGGAAGAGTGGTTCTTTGAGTTCCCTCAGGTACATCTTCAGGAGGCCAGCCACGGTGTTGATGTCGTCGCCATCCATTTTGTCCACCAGGGGGTCCTCGCCTGAAACGGTGGTTGCGGTGAACGGGTGAACCAAAAGGTCGGAAAGATGGAAGGGGTCATGAAAAGGTTGGTAAGATCGAAGCGGTCACGATGAATATGGAAATAATGATGGAGATGGTTAAAGTGATGAAGAAGATTGTCTTGGTGATGACTGATCGTTGAGTTTTATACATAAACACCAGAATGAACCTCATTGGTTCGACTATTAAATCTTTCACTTCTCGACCAGAGAACAACAATTTAACGAGTTAACAACATTAACCAGGAAGTAGTTATCATCTCCCGACAGGCTGTAATTAATTACCCAAATAATAATAATAATAACAACAGCCAATCAAATGCTGTGGTTCTACAACAGAAGTCTGACCATAAAACGGGATTCCCTTAATTCACAGTGAAGCAATGCTTATTGTGAGAGGGTTGATTAAATTATGAAAATGATAATATTTTGGCTAAACAAAAAACAGAGAAAGATGAAAAAGAGATACCAACAAATGAATACAAAACAAAGACAGATTAAAAGAGAATATGTATGCAAACAAATAAAGAAATGTAGATACAAAACCAATACGTTTACAAACCTCTCTCAAACATGGCCTTGTAGTTAATCATCTCGTTTATCGAGCCAGACACCCTGAATATGCCCTGGTGGAGCATGCCTGCATCAAATTCATCATTCATCATCAGAGTCAATTGAACTGATTCATGGCCGTAATTCACGAATTCATTCACTAACCGTAGATGTTTATCACCCTGATGCATGATCTCATGATGGATGGAATGGCTTCACCGGTTGCCTGTACGGTGCAACAATAAATCATTAATGAATAAATCGTTTACGAATAAATGGTTACTGAATGGTTTAATTAAGTAGTTAATCATTTCAATAACTTTACATTGGTGCATTCAGTACACCCACAACTGAATGTAGAGTAAATGTAGTAAAGCATGTACACTTATTCTCTGGTACAGCTTAGGACGATGATAAGGCATCAGGTGTTTCAAATAACTAACACATTCCATGAATTCTATCACTATCAGAAGTCCGTTGCAAACCGATAATTACAAAACCAAAACTACTGTTATCATCATCATCATCATGCATACCAAGATCATCATCATCATCATCGTAATATTCACCACCACGACTCACCTCGACGTATTCCTCGATGCTGCCTCCAAACAGTTTGGGTCTGCTACCCTCCTTTCCAGGTTTGACCTCCGTGAACTTCTTCTTCGGCTTCGGTGGCAAGGTGGGTGGTCTGCAGGGAAATACGATCGAGCTGATTAACGTACATGAGCGAAGACAAAATTTAAAGACGCGAGTAAACCACGGAGATAACTCTCTATCCACGACGAGCTACCGATTGTGTCTTGTTGACGACAAATTGTAATTTTAAAGAAGAAATAAAAATTCAAGAGAACCCGATTGAGCTTTGTGAGTGCCTCAAAAATCTCTCAAAATAACGCAACCATTAATTAATTTAATTAACCAAAAAAACTTAATGCACTGCACAGGTAATAATAATGATATTAGTGGTAATCTAATTTGTTTACATTTTAACTATCGCTAACCACTTCTTTGAACACTTGAAGCATTTGAGGCAAAATAACTTTGAACAATTCATCCACAAATAACTAAAAGATGGGTGCAAAAGGAGCACAAAACATCGACCAATCACAACCAACCGTGCGCAACATTCGATAAAAAACTTTAAATTTAATTTAATTTTAAATAACATTCTAAGCTCTGTTTATTTGCAATGCAAACCAAATCATGTGTTGCTCCTGCATCCATAGTTGCCCTTCAGGATTTGGTTAGGTCCATGTTAGGGTCAAGTGTTAAGTTAAGGTCAAATGTTAAATTAGGGCCAAATGTTAAATTAAGGTCAAATGTTAAGTTACAGTCACATGTTATATTAGGGTCAATTAATAAGTTAGGGCGGTCGAATGGTCCACCGAACCATTACTGCCAAGTGGTCGACGACTTAGGATGCTTTCAAACAGGTGAACATTTACCTTTTCTTCAATCCAACTCTGTGGCTGAAAAAGAACAACTTGCATCAGAAGGGTGAGTAGGGACGAGGGTTCGAACCCGGTGAGATGAGGGCGGGAGGGAGACGTCGAGTCGAAACAAAACGTCGAAACGTGAATTCCGAGTCGACGACAAAACATCAACGGTTAAAAACACTGCACTCAACACAAGACACAAGATAATGAAGCAACAACGACATAATCGATAACAACAACAGCAACAATAGCAACTCCTCACCTGACTGTGACTGGAATGTGATCCGAGACGTTGTCCCCCAAAGCCCTCCTGAGGGAATCGTACTTCGTTTGAAGTCTCACGATCAGGTTGTCCCTCAGAAGGTTCTCTTTGTACATCTGCAAAATATTAATAATAATAATATTAATAATGATAATAATAATAATAATAATAATAATAATAATAATAACAATAATAATAATAATAAGGATGATGATGATGATGATGATAATGATAATAATTTACATCGTGGCCATCTAAAATTAGCAACAAAATGGTCACATGAATGATGACATCATGATCCAGGGTGTTGTTTGTGTTGTTTAGCAATGTTAATGTTAACTAATTTTTTGAGCAAATCTTGTTCTAAATTTATTTATTAAAAAGAAGAATCTATTTAAAGTCGAGACGGAAATAGAACAGGAAGGAAGTAAGTGAACTTTATGAAAGTGAATGACTCAAAAAACAACTCAAATAACATACAAATTTATAAATAGCAAATAACAGAATTGAATTTCAATGTCATTGTAAAGACGACAACAGCAACGACAACAGAAACAACGACAACAGAAACAACGACAACAGAAACAACGACAACAGAAACAACGACAACAGAAACAACGACAACAGAAACAACGACAACAGAAACAACGACAACAGAAACAACGACAACAGAAACAACGACAACAGAAACAACGACAACAGAACAACGACAACAGAAACAACGACAACAGAAACAACGACAACAGAAACAACGACAACAGAAACAACGACAACAGAAACAACGACAACAGAAACAACGACAACAGAAACAACGACAACAGAAACAACGTGTGTGACAAGCGCCACATTACGAGCACAGGAGCGAAGGAATTCACTTGATTAATGCAGTTCTTAATATTATTTGTTGTCGTTGTTGATGTTATTATGAATCACATCATCACAATCAACAACATCAGTCCTAAAACCAAATGACATAACAACAACAACAACAACAACAACAACAGTCACGACAACCATAACAACCAAGGGACCCACCTCCACGAAGGTATCTTCTGCCCTTCCCTTGTCCTCCCTGGGCTTGTCCGTGGGGGACTTGGAGACCCCGGACTTGTCGTCGAAGTACTGCTCCAGACTGACCGGGCTGCTGAGGAGTTTCTCGAACAACTGCCTCTCGTTGGCCTCGTAAGTCTTCATCACCTGAATTGTAATTGTTGTTGTTCAGTTGGGGTAAGAACATTTGTAGTTGTAATTGTTATTGTTCAAGCACAAAAGCAGAACCAGTCAAAATGATGATGATGACCATTGCTCTCATGAGTCTTTTAAAATTGTTGTTATAATAATAACCAACAACAACAATAATAATAATAATAATAAATAAAACAAATAATAATAATAATAATAATAAATAAAACAAATAATAATAATGACAATAAATAACATTTGCGAACCTCCGTCTTGAGCTCTTTCTCCTTGTTGAGTCTTATGCTGATCTGATCCAACCTCACCAGGATCTCATCGAGTACTGGCTTCTGGGCACATATCTGTATCACCTGACGATACAATGATGATGATATGGTGATGATGACGATGATTGTGATGTTGATAATGGTGACATTGATGATAGTAAAAATCTCAACAACAACAACCGGCAAGTACCTCATCTCCCTTGTGGCTCTGGAACTCGATCTTGTTGGGCAGTTGGAAGATCTTCTGGCACTGGTTGTAGAACATGTTGTAGTCGCTCGAACCCTGCACGCCATCTGCCCTCTGGAAGAGTTCGAGTACCCTGTCTTTGTCCCTCTCGGACAGGATCTTCTGAGCCCTGGCGTGGATGTCGAGGACCTGGGAGACCATGAGGTGGTAGCCCGAGTCCATCTTGCGCACCATCCTCGGAAAGTCCTCTTCGAAGTACTTCTTGAGGGAGACGTTGGCAATGTCGATGGAGAGCAGGTACTCGTTCCGGGCTTTGAGGGCCTTCAGTTTGTTTTCTGCATACTTGGCTTGTTTCTGGAATTCAACATTTCGAACGATGTGATTTTTTTTTAATTAAAGATATTTTTAGTTTTTATTTAAATCTTGTGAATTATAAATAATAGTTATTGACTATTATATTACAAATTATTTATTATTGTAATTATTATAAATTACTTGTTAATGACGGAAGTAATTATTGTAAATGTCTGCAGAAAACCAGGATTCCTCGATTATTAAGAAAGGCAGCTTCCATTAGTTAGTAACCCAACAATTATCACAACACAACACACAATAAATATTAATGAAGCGACCGTTTAAAAATCTTACCAATTGCACATAAATAAAAAAATAATTGATTAATAATAAATTGGTCTAATTAAAAAAAAAGCAATTTATTTTAAAAAATCAACATCTCCTTGACACTCAACCACTGCCACTGTTACAATGAATAAATTAATAAAGTTAATAAACAACTACTCAACTACTAACAAATAAGTTAACCAATTAATTAATAAAGTTAACAAGTCAACGACTCCTAATGAATTAACGACAAGCACCAACCCTCTCCGACTTCTTCTCGTAGTTAACGAATTTCTTGGCCAGTCCCCCACTCTGTTGGTCGACCTTGACCTTTTGACTCTGCACCCTCAGCAACTTGTTCTCGGCCACCTGGCTCTCCCCGTGGTACAACTGGTAGGTTTTCATGGCCTTGAGGGTGAGAAGGGCGGTCAGTGATGATAGTAGTAATGAAGTTGTTATAATTTAATTTTAAATAATGCACCATAATAATAATAATAATAATAGGCTCCTAATAATAATAACTGCTATTATTTATTAACATTATTAAACTTGTTATTACCTTATTTATTAATATTATTAAGCTTGTTAACTCAAGCGAAACAACTGCTGGTATTCAATGAAATGAGAACTGAAAGCAAGGAGGTTGGCAGTCACCAGCCAAACAATAAGCGACGACACGGAAAGAATGTATGAATGGATATATGAATGCATGAATGAATGAATTCTTTTATGTATGAATGAATGAATGAATGAATTCTTGTATGTATGAATGAATGAATGAATGAATTCTTGTATGTATGAATGCATGAATGAATGAATTCTTGTATGTATGAATGAATGAATTCTTGCAACTATGTATGAATGAATGAATGAATGAATTCTTGTAACTATGTATGAATGAATGAATGAATTCTTGTAACTATGTATGAATGAATGAATGAATGGGTTCCTCAGACAATGTGCAGCATCAATTATGCACTGAGGTGCCACATAAATCTAACTTAAATGCAGGTTTTCATTGAAAATGAAGCACGACTACAAACACTTTTAATTTATTGAATGTGTTTTTCAGGTCTTACAATTTCTTATTTTCGTTAATTGTACCATAATAGAATAATAATAATAATGACAACAACAATAATATCACTAACAAAAATATCAACAATCATAATAATAATTATAAATAAACCAATCAGTGATTTTTATAGCAATATCAAATCTCAAGGAATAACCAAATATTCACTGATGTCCCTTGATGGTAATGATGTTGTTAATTAATTAACATAATTATTAACTATGAAGACAATTACAAATGGCCATGACTCATAGGCATACATTAAATAGCACATCATCGTGGATGCCAGCCAAACAGCTTATGAACCGGATCTGAGAGACAAGATGCAGACTGAGCAAAAGCCATCAACTCAAGACAGGTGGTACGACCAAGTGACCTATTAACACCCCTAGTAATAATAATAATAATAATAATTGTTACTTATTTTATTTCAACCAAAAAGATTAGTATTATTATTATTAATTGATTAATTGATAACAGTCATATCCATCACGTAATTAATTCGGGCTAATTTCAGACAGTCTATTTATGTTAAAATATTTAATTAAAAAGACATCTACCGTGATCACTATACTCAAAATCATCATCAACATCATCATTGTGGCGGATAATTAGTTTTATCATTAATATAACGACTATTATATCTTCTGTCCAATCAGCATTAGAACGCTTCGTCTAAACAATTGATACCAACAGGACCTCTTCATACCATGATGATGATGATGATAATGATGACGCGATGATGATGATGATGTCTCGATGATGATGATGATCTTGCATCATCGTCGTCGTCGTCATCCTCATATGAAAGCAGGAAGTTTAGAGACAGCAGAGCAATTAATTATGAACATTTCAGTCCCAAATCCTGGTCTCAGTGAATTGAAAACCAAAGATATAAATAATGACTGCCATCATCATAACTGTTATTACTATTATTATTATTATTATTGGTGGCCGATAATTACTGCCTGTTCTAATTTCAGTGATGCTTTGCTGTTGCAATTCTTAAAATGTCTTTCACTATTATAATTATGACAACGATGATGATAATAGTACTTGTGGATAAAGACATTAAATGTAATCGTCGATAAAATATAATCAACATCTTATTGTAAATATTTTGACCTCAGAAATAATAACTGATAATAATAATAATAATCATCATAAAATTAACAAAGGCAATAACAGGAATAATAACGACTATTAAATAATTTAGACTTGCATTTGCACATCAGTAATAATAATAATAATAATAATAACAACAATAACATTATTAATAATTGTAACTCACATTTAGCACGTCAATGAGAACCTTATTGATATCTGCATGGCAAGCAAGAGTCACATCTTTGCACTGCAAAAAAATGATAAACACATTATCATCATCATCATCACTATCATCATCATCATCATCATCACTATCATCATCATCATCATACGTGAACTGAATATTATCACATAAATTTAATTCAATAAATATGGAATTACAATTAAATACTGTAATAATACAATTTTAAATTGCATGCTATTCATCATCATCATCATCATCATTGCAGGAAAATATGGTAAACTGGGAAGAATGAATTTATACAAAGGATCACTGTCACCAGTAATATCAGAAAATTGGTAAATGTATAAATGGTAAATGGTAAAAGCCAAAACTCAAAGGCAGAGACATTCGTCAGTTCAACTTAGATTTCCAGAGCGGTGAGGCAAATTTGGGTTTAAAGATAAGTTTGGACTTAAGGATAAGTTGGGTTCCAAAAGTTATTGTTGTTGTTGATGATGATTATGATGATGACAACACGTAACGTCGACATCAACATTGACCGATGTTCACAACAAATCCTTCTAATTCAGTTATTTCTTAACTAATTAGTACCCAATAAACTCACCTCATGAATATTGATAAATTTACCTATTAACTGACTGAGAATAAAGTTGAAATACTTCGCATAATAATAATAATAATTAAGAATAAGATCGATCATCATCACCTTCCTCAACAACAACAACAACAATGTTGGACACATCAACGAGGTGAGAACATGACCTTGACCTCAGACACAAGATAAAAATAAGACATTGGCTTGACAGACGCCCAAAGATACCTTTAGACCTGCCTTGCTTAAGTCGTAACTATGGTTACGTGCTGTAAGTAATTATAACAATTACAAAATAACTCTTCCCAGTTAATTATTAATTAACGTGAATTATTCATAAATGTTCACACTCCAGCCTGTTATTAACACAAATTATGCACGTCAAGTTATGCACTCTACTGGCCGAGAGTACATCAATATGCAAATTTACGGTGGCGATGACATAAAAAGGATGACGACGACGACGATGGATTCCGAATTTATATATCATGAAAATTGATAAGTCTCATGGATATCACCTTGACAACGTGATAAATATTGTACCACGAATCCACACCATCACACAACCACCAGACACCAACAGTTACGATGATGATGATGATAATGATGATGTTATTGCCAGACAGCTACAATCGCAACAACAGCAACAATCGGACTAAGTGGCGAATCGAAAGCGGACCGAGACAATTAACAAGTTGTCGTCTGTTAACAGTTGCCATGTTGCCGCTCACGGACGCGACAATGATTGTTCTGTACGCACCGACAACTTTGTATGACCGAGACTGCTTTATATCATCATCATCATCATCATCACCACCATCATCATCATCATCACCACCACCATCATCATCATCATCATAACTGTCATCACTATCATCATCATTATCATAACTATCATCATCATCATCATCATCATCGTCTTTAATCCTCTCCGTTTCAAGTTTCTTATGCTAGAGAGCTGGTTTACTCTTACCTCCAGGTATCTTTGAGAGTTCCTCTTGACTATCTTCGAATATCCATCTCAACATGGATATACGACGACGACGATTACACTTCAAACGATGATTATCCTCAAAGTCCGCTTAAAATTTTAAATGATTTTAATGATCCCAAAACTAACAAGCCTATCCGCCGATCACTTTTCGCTGCTTGTGAGCGAGGAGATGAATCACGCTCGATGGATAGACGGATGTGTGAATGAATGGACGTGTGAATGAATGGACGTGTGAATGAATGGACGTGTGAATGAATGGACGTGTGAATGAATGGACGTGTGAATGAATGGACGTGTGAATGGATGCGGAGGATGATAAATGGACGCTCATTTGAGCACGTGTTCGTGTGTTTATGCAGGAATTTATCTCAAGAACCAGGTATCTTACTCGAGCAGGTGTGATGACGGATCATGAGGAACGACGATCATCTCTTTTATCAGCACAATCATCATCATCATCATCGCCACTTCCATTATCATTACCTACGCCCCACCAGTGACAAGTCAAAATAGCCCCGTCAATGTATCTTTATAAAAAAAAATATTTACATGAGTTGAAGACATTAACCTATAACTGATTTAATAAATTTGATTGAACGAAATGAGTTTTATGTTTTGATGGTGCTGTTACGACAGGGTGACAACGCCACCATCATAGGCATCATTATCATCACTACATAATCATCATTACCACTACCAACATCATCATCAGTACCACCATCATTATCACAACTATCATCATCATCATCATCATCATCTCTCAGGTCCCATTCGCACAATCAACTGCTTCAGAGACAAAAGTGAAAGACATATTTTTTTTCTCATCCCAAAATGTGATGAACATCGAGTTCAGCAACCTTGATGATGACGACGACGATGTTGGCAATGATGATGATGATGCCCACAATGGTGATAGCAGTAACGGTTGCGGATGACAACGACGACGACGACGAAGCGTCAATGTTTGCGTTTGTTATCACAACTCCGTGATAATTCTTATCACCTGGAACTGATTGTACCACGTTAACAAGAATGACCATCCGTCCCGCGTACAGGTGATGATGATGATAACACAACGACGATGATGATGATGATAACACAACGACGACGACGATGATGATAATGATGACAACCTTCTTGTAGATCCTCTGCATGTCCTCACCAATCTCCCCCAGTCTGGCAGCTGCCAAGTTGTTGAGAACTTCACTGAGAACCGCGTGATCCTTGCTCGTCTGCTTCGTGTTCAAAACCAGTCCCTGCCAGGCCTGGTAGGTTGAGTAGCCCACCCATGATTCCCTCCTGCGATTATCAATTATTACCATTGCTGTAATGACAATAATAATAATAATAATAATATTAATAATAATAATAATTTGTAATAAGTGATTGTTATACTAAATAAATAAATTTATGACCAATTATAAGCGCAGCAGTAAGTTTTCAGAACTGGCAGACGATTTCACTTGGAAAGAGCTTATCAAACAATCATCAAACAACGCACAACAATCACACACCAATGAGCAATGATATCACTCCATTTTTGTTAAATCAATCAATATGCACAGATCCATTAAATCCCAATTTAAGGCTAAACAAGCATTTCATGATCCATGCACATAAGGAATGCAATCATCTGGCATCAGTATGACCACCATGTCTTCCCTGAGAAATTGATGTTCTGGCAACTAATTTTTTGTTAACCATTAAAATATCTGAATATCTGAACGCTAAATATAAAACATAATAATAAGATTTGGGATTGAACAATTTCTCTATAAAATGTAAATAATGATAATATCATTAAGCAGGCATACATATTGTGCAAATCTCGTTGCATAAGGGAGGCTTGCAATAAAATAAACTGTGACGGTTACCTGACGAAAACATACAATGGATACTGACATTGATGAAACGATACAATTATAAACCTACGAAATGCATACTAACAGCAACAATACAAAGACAAACATACAATCGTACATTTTATACTAAAAGAAACAATACAAAGACAAACATACAATCGTACATTTTATACTAAAAGAAACAATACAAAGACAAACATACGGAACGAAACACACACATTCGACCGACTACCTTCCAGCCTGCAAAACACCTGCACGAATACGGGTCCTCGGTGCCCCTAAAAAGCAAAGCAAAAAACAATTACGTTGCCACGGTAACGCACTCCAACGACAGAGACAAAAGAGAAATTGGGGCAGATTTGGCTCTCGGTGATGGTAACGCTAGCTACTACTGATAGTAATAATTAAATAATTATAATTGTTATTATAATCATTAAAAATTGAACTTATTATTAATTGAATATTATTATTATTATTATTATTGCTGTTGTTGTTTACTATTATTTTAATTTTAAACAATTATTATTAAACGAACGAAACGAGGACGAAGGTAAAAACAGAAAAGTCCGAACCAACCGTGAGAAAAACTGGAACTTTTAATCAAAAAGTTATTATTTCCAGAAATAAATACTGGAAATTACCAACTCGATAATTAAATTAAATGTCACTTTTCATATTGTTGATGAACAAATTCCACGAACAAATGAATGAATTAATGAAATAAAAAATATCTTAATAAATGTGAACAATCAAGCATTATAATAAAAATTCATGCTTGCATTATCATCATCATCATCAACTACGATGCAACCATGTCAACCAAATTGCTGCTATGTGCCTTATTTTTACCATCATTATTATGTGATCTTGAAGTTCTGTTTGAACATTTTATACATCGTTATTATTGTTATTATTATATTTGTTATAATTGGCAGAATCAATGTTTCATGTTCAAGTTCATTAATACTTAATGTCTCAAGTTAATGTTTCTAAATTGAATTATTATATTTATAATTGATGCCTTCAACTTAATCACTTTCATGATGATAAACAAATTATCACATAACAATGATAAGATGCAAACATAAACAAAGTCAAGGTAAAACTAACAATAAAAATAAGGTTGGGAAAGACAGCGAATAAACTTAACCTGAAGTATCGGTATCGGCACACAAAACATCGCCGATACCAATCTTTACCGATACTGCTAATACCGATATGATTATCGTTCGGGCACTAGTGATCATAGACTATTACAATTGTTGTTATCTCTTATTATTAAAAACCCAGGTCATATTAAGCTCAAGACTACATCAGCTGACGAATTAATTCATTAGTAGTTTGCTCAGCTTCCTACTGACCTCCTCTGGGTTAATCATCATTTAACCATTAAATTATTAAACCCTAACCAGTGGATTACCAATTTATTTATTCAAGTTGCACATCAACAACTAGCTTTTGAGATCCTCAACTTTTCTCTGGCAGAGAATAAACAAGACAAGACCTTATTTTTACCATCATTATTATGTGATCTTGACTTGATCATAAGACAAGACCCAAGGCATGACTCAAGACCACCTCTTAAACAACTGTCAGTGGGTTTTTCCAGACAGACCGAAAAGCGGATGACAAAGTGAATGCAATTAATTTGTTATTACTGTCATAAAAATTTAAATTATCTTTTAGATTTGTTTGTCTTCAAATAAGGAGGAAGTGAGGAGCTAACTCACATCATCACAAGGAATCATATATTACTAGTCAGATAGCTTGCTAGGTTTGGCTGTGGATTGTTATTTGGTTTAGGATTATTATTAATAATACTTTTATTATTATCATCATCATTATTAGGTTATGAATAACCATAACTATATAGTTTAACTCCCAATAATTAAATGATCTGCTGACTCAAATCTCAACAAGAGTTTTAAAATTAGCTCCCAATAACTACATAATAATAATAATAATTTATACACTTAAATTCAATGTCTAGTCATCATTAATGCTAGAAGTAGTTATCGTTGACGCCGACGTCGATGGAGCGAAACGATTTTTTTGAATGACTTTGCAGTCATCACCATCACAATCACTATCATCATCATCATCATCTACTGACTTCTGCTTGTTGTCCTTGTGCCTGAGACTGATCTGCTTGGAAAGCTTCTCCAGGTTCCTGGCGTACTCGGACTGAACCTCGGCCTGCCTGCGGTAGTAGTCCTGCATCTCCCAAACCAGGCCCAGGAAGACCTCGAGACGATGGTCAAGGGCCTTCAACTGCTCGACGAACTGCTGGTTGATGTCTGGAGGATATGGGTGCCATTGGTTGGATTGATGATGATGTTAATGATGGTGATGATTTTATCAATGGAAAAAATAACATGCAGGTTAAGTAATATTCATTTAGCAATAGCCCTACTAATAATTAGTTAGCCGATAACAATCCAATCGGACGGACAAAATGCCAAGGAACCAGCCAAAGTCAGTAGCAATAACCCTGATCATGAACATCATCATCATCATAGCTACCCTAATCATTATCATCATCACAGCTTCCACCATCTGCCATATCGAGGTTAAGTCCACATGAGAAAGAAAGCTTCTTTCACACAAAAAAAGGAATTTGGTTTTTTTTACAATTTTATGGATGCCCATCCATGATTAGTAGCAGGTGGGTGGCAGTTTTGATGTCGGAGGAGATGGAAAGATGGTACGTCGGAGGAGATGGAAAGATGGTATGTCGGAGGAGATGGAAAGATGGTACGTCAGATGAAGGCATCTGTCGATTCAATGGACGAAATGGTATTTATGAATCACACAATCAGATGTTGAATTGTTTTTAGATGTCGAGTTGTTTTTGTCGCCGTTTACGACCAGGTAGGGTTTAATTCGGTGCTTAATGATTAAGTGAATAACATCGCTAATTGTAAGCACTTTAGGTACTTTAAGGTGAAATTTAGGATTTAAAAATAATTACAAGGCGTCTGCACTCGCAGAACTGCTAATGCTTGTCTAACTCTCATGTTTAACTAGAGTTAACATTTTAAAAAGTTGTACAAAAATTCAACAATTCAGCAAATTGGTCTTTAAGGTAATTATTAACTGAAATAACATATGGTATCATCATCGTCATCACTCTATCACCATTGTCATCATCATCATCATCATCATCATTATTAGTATTATCCTTATTCATCACCATCATAATTATTATCCTCTTAATCATCATCATCATCATTATTAGTATTATCCTTATTCATCACCATCATTATTATTATCCTCTTAATCATCATCATCATCATAATTATTATCCTCTTAATCATCATCATCATCATCATCATTATTATTCTCTTAATCACCCCAGCCACCAACAATGGTACATTTACGTTCCACAATTAGGAAGTTACAGGTGTTCAACAGCGGAATCCAATCATTCCAAAGAAAATGGCCTGCACGTTGTGGTGAATCAGGAAGCATCTCGTGAGAATGAGAATTCTGCTGCAGCATCATCACCCTCACCCCCACCATCATCATCCTCTTCATCACCACATGTCTGCTTTCCACGTGTACCAGACGAGGAAAGCATCTAAATCACCCATCCTGAGATGAACTGAGTGGAAGTTGAATGTGTTGAACGGACTACTGCTGACACAACCGATGCAAAACACAAAGCAACAACAGGAATGGAAAAACAGGCAGAAACAGCACAGCAGATGGTTTTTCCATCCTGACTAAGACAGGAACATCCATAGAACTAGTGGACCACAGCGGTTCCATGCATGGAAAATAGAGCAGATGGAAAATAAATGTTTCCAGTTGAGGTCATTTCATTCCTCCTCCACTCTCTCTCTCTGTCATTCGGTCCGGTCCAAAACAGATTTTGCTCCATTGAAACATCCGAATGGAAGCATTTCGTTCCAGGCAAAGCAAAAATGATGATGTCATTGATCATTAATTAATTTAGTTATAAATTAGTTGATTACTATTAATCAACATGGATCATCTTATAATTAGAATAATAATAATAATAAATTATCGTCAACACGATTGTAATACATGATAAATGATTTCGACCCATTTCCATTACCATCTCACCAACATCACCATAATGAAGATGAATAAATTGTTTCAGAATCACCAATCATTTTTAAGTAACAATTTCATTCTGCATGCAATCCATCCATCACCAGCTAATCCAATACCATTCACAGACTCCGGGGTTGACTGCCATCAGCTAAGGTCATCATTTTCATCAACAACAACAGCACCATCATCATCATCATCATCATTACCACCACCAGCATCATCATCACCATCAAGTAACATATCACCAGACAAGCATTACTCACCACAGCACCAGAAGACCATTGGTGATATATTGAAGATGAGTGAATAAACCAATAAAATAAGTGAGCAAAACCATCGTCATCATCATCATCACGGAGGTTAGAGGTGAAGCCATCACCACCAAGGAAAAGAAGAGATACAGCACACACACACACACACACACACACACACACAAACACACACACACACAAGATTTTTATTTATTGGAATCAGAAATGCAGCTTCAGTGAAATGGATATTTACAGCTCTCATCTTCATTGGCAATTTCTAACAAGTGTGACCCTGTGATATTACAATATTGTGAACATCATCAAACCCTTGACTAGGAGTCATAAACATAAATTACACTCGTAAACATAAATTACACTCGTAAGGATTTTACTATCATCACTTTCATAGTTATAATTACAATTATTACTCATCACTAGAGATGATAACATCACAATTATACTTGATATTAAAAAAAAATGTGTTAACATTACAAACATCCCATCACTATCAACATCATCATCACCATCTTAATCATCATCATCATCATCATCAACTGAGGATAGCAACAGATGGAACCATCAAAACACCCAGCATTCATTTCTTGGAGTCGGAAACAACAACAACAACAACAACAAGGTGGAAAAGATAACAGCAGATGCTTCCAGAAGTCAATCAGACCGCAGCATGTTGTTTGTCAAAATAAACAATAAAAATCATTTTACTGCAAATGCTTAAACGTGATGCTCAAAATCATGGCCGTTGGCTTTCGATGATATTTTCTACTCGTTGTTAATAATTTATTCAAACGAATTAGTAATGAGAATCAACACATCTGTCAAACTAAAATTTCAATTTTTTTCAAATCAATTCATTAACGAATTACTAATAAACAACATTGCACTTTATTATTCTTTTATCAACACATCTGTTTTTGTTGCAAATTGCAATTTCAATCTTAATGACATCAAGATGTCAGACAATCTTGACTTAAAATATTCTTTTACAAACAAAAATAATTCACAAAAATAATTCAATTCGAGACAAAAAATGATCTTTCGAGAGCATCTCCTTCTGCTAGGAAGGAGCTTCATCTTCAGCAGCCAACACGTCAAAAGATAAGGAAGGACTATAAATAACTCGAGTTGAACTTTTTTGCTGACCTTTGATCCTGCTGCTCCTGTTATCAGCTTATCAACACTTGTGTGTCACAGAGGCCAGACTGTGATGCATCATCATTGACATCATTATCATTACACCCCAAATCATAATCAATATCATTATCATCACACTCTAAATCATAATCAACTGCAACATCATCACACAATTCACCACCAAGGCAAGTAAGAATAGTCAGATATTTTGAAAATGAGTTAATAATCAGATGAAATGTTAATGAAATAAAATGATAAAAGTGATGAATAGTAATGTTATGATGACATCATCATCATCATCATCATCATGGCTATGCTGTACTAGCTGAAAAAGAAGAGTACAAGAAATCTTCTGATGAGCAAAGGAAACAGAAAGAAACCGTAATAAATCGTCTAATGTTTCCCATCGCCTTAAGATGCCTTCTCATTTCTTGAAGAGGATTCTCTCAAGACGAGTCATTAGTAATTCATCTTTGAAATTGAGATCAAGTGCTCCATCAATTATTCATGAGATCATCAAAACAACATGAATCTCAGTACAGTCCAATTCAGTGCAGCATGGCTTACTTTCAAAAACTTTTACAGTAAACATTGGTTTGTATCTTTGGGAATTTGCACCAGAAAAATCTTTTCATTCCAAATTTTATGTCTTAGTCCACATTAAAAACCTATTTAGTTCAGACAATATCAACAAAGAAGAACTGTGAAATGTGAGAAACCTTAAATGTGAGGTATGAACACGAATTTTAAGAGATCGAGATTTGGTTGTTTGTCTTTTTTGTAAGTTCATACAAAACATTTGTATTCAATTTGTCACGTAATCAGCAATAAAAGTTGTGAAATTCAATGCAACGAAACAAAGGGGCATTGTTGGCAGTTGAGCAAGCAGCTGATGCGTAACTCCCCAAACTACCAACACGGATATCACATGTGGAAAGCGACTGGAAAATGCGATCACAAACCTCTCAGTTGACATTCCAGTTCCACAACAATCTCCTTGTCCTTTTTAATTTTCCTCACGTCCCCGCTCATTGTTTTGGTTAATTTACTAATTTATTTCAACTAACAAATTCAAAACACCCAAAGCATACATCCGACATCCACAATGCGAACAATAGACCAAAGAAGCTATCGATGCGAACATATCCGATCACATTACTTGAATTACGTTTTAAGTTAATGTTAGTCCATTTAAGCTTAATTTTATTTTTAATTTGTTTTTTCTAATCGTTTAATTATTGCGATTAATTTTTTTTTTCTATTCTATAAGGTGAAAAATTTATATAATTCTTGTCAGAACTTGTTTTAAACTTTAGAAAATAGTGCATAATACAATTATAATTAAATTTTATATTTACAAACTAGATTAATTTGATTAAATGTAAACTATAAATTTAATAATACATTCGCCAGAGAACGATCAAAAATGACGAGCGCAGTGTCAAGCTATCGAAAGTATAATAAGTGATTGTTTGATTATGTCAATTTAAAAAGTTTAAAAATAGTTATTACAGGGACAAACACGTTTTATTATTATTACTTCTATTATTACTATTATTATTATTATTATTATTATTTTATTTTATTATTTTTTGTCAACAAGTGCAAAATCAAGCCGCGGACCAGACTTTTTCAATAATTTTCATATTTTGCAATAAAACTATTTTTTTTTTTAACCAAAAGCGCTTTCATACTTTTAAAGTATAAAAGGTTTAACAAATCTTGTCTAATCCTTAAATAACGTTGATTAAAAAAAGCTTTAATCACAATGAGCGTAGGACTAACCATAATTTAATAATTTAACCGTAATTAACCATAGGAAAAACAACTACGGACTCTTGTGATATACCAACTGGTTAAAGAAAAACAAAACATGGTTTTAACACCCCCTACCTCTACCCCCTCTCGGCAGCCCTGGATTACCCTATTATTAATATTAATATTTTTAGTCTAAATCATTAATTATGTTAATTATGCAAAGGACTATAATCAAATAAGTAAATAAATAACAATAATACTTCCCTTACCGTTGTATATTAATATTTAGCTCAATGCTTAACCATATACTTAACATGCATTAGCTCAACCAATTCAACCAGAATAATTTTGCATCAATAACAACATTATAAAAGTCATGTCCACAATCCATGTCAGATCATAAATAATCATATAATTATGACCTTTGACCTAGGGTTACATAAGGCTGGATTCCTGCAGCGCCGCAGTTGCTCATACGAAGTTTACGAGTTCAAGCAAAAGTTCAGGTTTATTAAATTATTAAATTAAATCTGAAAAAGATGCAATTAATGTTAATTTTTTCGACCATCTTAGTTATCACAGCTTCTTATTATATTCATCAATGCTAGTCCGTTAACCTGGTAGGTGCCTGTCAAGCAACTATATATGTTCGTTAACCAATACACCTGTATTAAACAGAACAACACCTTTCCACACAGACACGGTTTCTTGAAGACGACAATTTTCGAACAAAATTTACACCAAATCGACGAAATAAATTTTAAAATTATAAAAATAGTTTCTGTTATTTATTTTTTTTTTACAAAATGATCGAAATAGAAGCTCGAATACTTGGCAAATGCAGTCAATTGGTTTCAGTTGCCAAAAACTCTTTTGGAAGGTTTTGATTTCTCGAAAATAAATTTCAAAATTTAAATTAGATTTTGGAACAACTCTCAGGGACTACCAAAACCGCCCACGACCGAGGGGGCAATGACTGATTGAGATATCCTGACGAACAGAGAGTGATGGAGAGGATACGAAGGAGAGATGACAGAGGGAAGAACCAATTTGGAGGGAGTCCTCACTACGTCTGATACTGGAGCACTGAACCGGAAAGAGAGTGGTGAGGTGAAGGTGCATTCATGCGGAACATGTTGAGGCTTCTGTTGTACCAGTCATCCTCCTGCACGGAGTCCTGGAATGATGATGATGGTGATGATGATGACGATGACGATGATAATGATAAAAAAGGTGAAGGCGACAGTGATGATAATGATGATAATAATGACTGTGACTCTTGACAAAAACTTGACAGGACTCACCAGACTGATACCGTAATCGTGCATGGACATACAGGGTCCCACCTGAGTCAACCTGGTCACGTGCTGGGCATGGGCGGTTCCGCCCGGATTGGCTGCCATGATGTTTCCGAGGTTGCCTGGAAATGGTGCGGCCATGGCCGAACCCGCGGGTGGCAACATCTGGGGGTAGCAGCCGCCCATGGAGACCGAAGAAGGATTGGGGTAAGGGTAGCAGGCCCTGCTGGAGTTTGGTTGGTACAGACCCCTAACTATCCCGTTGCAGGGTACTCCTCCGGCCATGACGGCCGTCGAGGGAGTTAGGGTTTTGACAAGTTGTTTCTCCTGCTTCCTGTATTTGGCACGTCTGTTCTGGAACCAGACCTGGAGAGGATAGAAAAAATGATAATGATGATGATGATAACGTTTTTATAAATTTATGATTACTATTACAGCGATAACGATTATGGTGAAGAGGATGATGATGATGATGATGACAGTGGTAGTGATAGTGATGATGATGATGGTCTACATCGCATGAAAGATGAAAGACGCTGAACCTATGCATCTTAAAAAGAATGAGCGAGGAATGGTGGACTATTTTTGTCATAATTCCATAATTACAGAATTTCATAATTTCATAATTACAAAATTTCATAATTTCGCAATTACAGAATTACATAATCTCATAATTATTAATTACAATTTTCATGTTAAATTACATTACAGAATTTGGGGAATTATTAATAAGATTTTTAAATTAATGATGCTAACAAATGTTTGTATCTACTGCACTGGTATTTTGTTTGTTTTGTATTAAAATGTTAATGTTCATCGTTTGAAATTTACAAGTATAACTAGTTTTTTTTTTCAAAAATGACGTCAACAATGACGTCGACACGTGGTGCCAGGGGCTTCAGAGGATCAGAGGCGCCTTGATGATGATGTTGATGACGACGACTATGTTGAGGATGATGACGACGATGACGACGACGATGACGACGACGATGACGATGACGACGACGACGATGATGATGACGACGACGACGATGATGATGATGATGATGATGATGATGATGATGATGATGATGATGATGATGATGATGATGTGATGATGATGATGATGATGATGATGATGATGATGATGATGATGATGATGATGATGATGATGATGATGATGATGATGATGATGATGATGATGATGATGATGATGATGATTGATGATGATGATGATGATGATGATGATGATGATGATGATGATGATGATGATGATGATGATGATGATGAGATGATGATGATGAGGAAGAGGAAGAGGAGGCACTTGATGACGATTGTTGGAGTCCTTTTGTAGCTATGACATTTTGACTCTTTTGACCTCTCAAACCAATATAAAAATGCAGACATGTGAAAGTAGTTAGCGTATATCAATAAACTACCATATATGTAATAGACATTAAAATTTTGAGATTTTAAATATTTTTTCTAAATGTGTCATTTGTTGTGACCATGTTTCACAAGTGGAACAAGTCGGAAGCTAAAAGATTAATCATTGTTAATGATGCTTGTGTATTCTGTAAACAAGCGTTAGTGATTTTATTTTCAACTTATCAATTAACTGGAAAATACCATCCCAGTAGCGTAAAAACTAATTTAATTCTTAGAAATCATTTAATCGTGATAGAAACAACGGTACAAATTAATCACAAAAGAACTTTTAAAATGAAATAAAAGTAACGTCTCCAACATTCCACAATTTTCGGGTCTCGACAAGGTCATCACGTGACGTCACGAGTCCACCAATCAGACGAACAACACGTCACCATTGGTGCGTGACTAACTTTTAGTCGCTCATTGGTGGACGAAATTGGATGAGTGACATGCTTATCATTATTCATAATTATAAATATTACAATTATGATTATTAGTAGTTACTTATCTATTGACTCTTTTGATGACGATGACGATGATGATGACGGTGACGATGACGATGATGACGATGATGATGACGGTGACGATGACGATGATGACGGTGGTGTTCCTCAAAAAAGTCTTTTTGTTCCGATGGCAACTAGATGGAGAGGTATGATGCCATCTGTCTATCCACCCACTCAATGACCTCTCACCTGTCCTTTGATGATGATGATGATGATGATGATGACAACGATGTCGATGACGATGCTGATGATGATGGTGGTGGTGACGTCAATCAAAGGAGAACTCGTAACGAGTAGCCCTGACAGATGCTGTCCTAATCGTGGCGTGTTTTATCTGGAGAACTTTACAAGGTGAGAAAAGTTGTGATGACGATGACGACGACGACGACGACGACGATGATGATGATGATGTTGATGATGCTTATGGTGATGACAATTTTTCTTTGAACTGTTATCATTGCTGACCGATTTGGTGACTTATTCCAGTCTTCCAACTGCTCTTTGATTCACTCATCCATCACTTACCCATTCAACCACCCATTCGCCAACTCACTCATTCATCTATTCACTCATCCACTCATTCACTCATCCACTCATTCATTCATCCACTCATTCACTCATCCATTCATTCACTCATCCAATCATTCACTCATCCACTCATTCACTCATTCACTCATCCACTCAGCCACTCAGCCACTCAGCCACTCAGCCACTCATCCACTCATCCACTCATTCACTCATCTACTCACCCGCCCAACTCAGGCAGCACTCCCATTGGCACTCCAACTTGCTGGAAATTCAAGCCGACGAGAGCAGACGTTCGCTAATTGGCGGTCTCAGAAGCAGACGAGAATCGCCAGGTCACAGCTTAATGGGTGTGGACGGCGCATGCGAGGTTTTTTGTTTTAAAAGTGAACTTTGAACTCCCGGGGTCGAGTTGACACATTTTAAGGTCAACGAATTGAGGGCGGTTCGAGAGCTTTCAGAATTTTCAAAGTCGTCCTCCTGAATTTTTTCTCTGACACATTTTAACAATTTATTCGCTAAACGGATGAAAATGTTAAGCATTTTATGAATAAAGACATTCAAATTTTTTTTATTTATTTATTTTCAATAAATTCTAATTTAATTTCATAACAATTCAGTCATACGTTGCTTCGTAAATGTGTGAATAGTTTTCCCAGCTGTATTTTAAGACCAATTCAAATTATAAATAGATGTCGTCCGTGGTGATGATGATGATGATGTTGATGTTGATGATGGCGATGATGATGACGACAACGGCAATGATGATGGTGATGAATATGGCAGTGATGATAGTAGTCGTGTTAGGAGAGACGGGTAGGGGGGGGTGAGCCCTGTGCACACGAGACACGCGAGGTTGTTGCTCGAATTTCTTCGCTCAAATTGAACGCGTCGTCTGCTCGTGTTCCGCCGTCATCTCCCGCTCCGCAACGATGACGTCATCGTCAAAAACAGCAACATAATTTTATTTTTAATATTCTACTCAACAGTATGAAGTAAAATTATTATTGTTATTATTATTATTATTATTATTATTATTGTTATTATTATTATTATATTATTATTATTATTATTATTATTATCATTATTATTATTATTATTATTATTATTATTATTATTATTATTATTATTATTATTATTATTATTATTATTATTATTATTATTATTATTATTATTATTATTATTATTCTTATTATTATTATTATTATTATTATTATTATTATTATTATTATTATTATTAATTATTATTATTATTATTTAATGAGCCAATCAGGAGTAAGTTTACGTTACGTTACGTTTCGATATTTAAGCTGTTTATTTTATGTAATTATTAATAATAATTATAGTAATTATTATCATTGATTTTATCCTTACAAAACTGTTGGCTTTAATTGATTACAATATGAAATTATCAATTATATCGACAACAGGTCAATAAAGGTAGGATAACAATAAGCAACATAAATCAATCATAAATAGTATAATAATTCGACAAACTTGCAAAAAATACTCACATTACATGCAAACACAAAAATACACGAGCATACAAACATACAATCCACAAGTAAACAATAACAATAAACCATACAAACGTACAAGCATTCGTTCGCATACATCAACACATAGACTAACATGCAACAACAGCAACAACAACAACAACAACAGTAGCAGCAACAATATACAACAACAATATACAACAACAACCTGAATTCGGGCCTCATTGAGCTTCGTGATGCGCGCCAGTTCATCCCTCACGTAGATGTCAGGGTAGTGGGACTTGGAAAATGCCGATTCCAGTTCCTGGAGTTGTTCTTGGGTGAAAGTCGTCCTGTGTCGTCTGCGGGCCGGCGTGGGACATCCGTGGCCCATGTTCGGCGCACCACTGCCGCCGAGGACGCCGACGGACGTCGTACTGACCGGAAGATCGGCAGCCACGTGGTTCGATGCAACGTTACCGGAAAAGGGCGTTGCCCGTAACCCCACGTGGTGCGAATCTGGATTGGGGTGATGAGGGGCATGCTGCTGATGGATTGATTGTTTCACCTGGTGCGATGACGACGATGGCGGAAGAGCAAGTGGTGGCGAGAAAGGATTCTTGACGTTGTTGTTGCGCTGAGAACTGTTCCTGGACATTTGAGCCGGAGAGAATGATGATGATGATGATGGAACTGACGATGCTGATGATGCTGATGAGGAGGAGGAGACGGAGATGGGTAGGGTGGGTGGGGAGGCTGAGGAGCTGTTGAGGACATCCCTCGTCGTTTCCGCTTTGATCTTCTTGAAGCCATCTTGAATGTCGTTAATTGTCGACCGGTTAAAATAATTCTTAATTGTTTGAGAAACAGTTGTTAAAGTTTCTGAAATTGCTTAAAAATTTATATAATAATTTTGCTCGTTTAAAACGATTATTCTTGAAATTAATTTGACTTTCGTTTGTTCGTAAAATTGATTTTTTTTTTGTTATTGTTTCGATGTTAATCTTTTAAATTTTTTTTCCGCAATCTTGCATCTCCTAATTAATTAAATACTTTATGCTTAAATATTTAACATAATTTAACATAACTTAAGGCAGCACTGGTTCGCTCAAAACTGTCCGGAAAAATACATTTGTATAAATTGTAATATTAAAGAGAATTTTATTATTATTATAATTATTTTAATGATTATTATTATTATTATTATAGTTACGATTATATATTATTATATTTCTCATATCATAATGTAAAATGCATAGGGAGTAATTTTAAATATTTATGATACTGCTTAAAAATTATTGTTATTATAATTGTTAATATTACCAAACATTAATTATTAATGTTAACAAGTAAAACAGTAAAAAAAATTGCAGCCCATATTATCCGTATTGTGCGCACAAAGTCGAGAGAGTTTGAGAAGCGAACCTCCGGCGCTATAAAAAGGGTTTTGTGGATTGAGATTGACACGGGTGTAATTTAATAACTAAAATTAAATTTCCCGCCCTTAACAAGACCACACACGACGTACCTGCCGCCCTCGTTGCCATGGCAGACGATGACGACGACGACGATGATGACGATCCGGATGACGATTGTCGTTGCTTGTTTTGATGATCGTTCAATCCAGGTTGTTGCATCAGTTGTTGGTGCTGATGATGATGGTGATGGTGGTGATGATGATGATGACCGAGGGATTGGAGGTGATGGGGATGATCGAAGTGACCCTGGTGAAGGGATAGAAAGCCGGGTTCTATCATGCCCTTGTAGTCGAAGTCTTGCTTGAAGGCTGCCAAATAAATAGTCATTCATTCATAATTCTTATAACAAAACTTCAAAATACATAAGTATTATAATATATTGTTGCATGCAGTCAATTTCCAAAATTATGACGAAAGGTGAACATCATAAATTAGTTAGCATCAAATTTAACGATTTATTCGAGTCGAAACTTGTCATTGCAATCTATAGATTTATTATGAACTCGGGTCAATTGCTGACAGTCGAGCATAATAAGTGCAAATCATAATTATTCCGATGATATTCCTACCGCATTTTGACGATTAATTGTAATCTTCAGAAACGTTTACGGACAGAAAGATAGCATTTAGGAAAGCTAGTTAAAAGTAAGCATAGAAATAGGAAAGGCATCTTGCCAACCATATTTAATTACGCCCTTAGAATAAATTAAATCATTATTACTGCAAATAATAATATTAATTATAAGGTTAACTAAGATATCCTATCCTATCCTATCAATCTGCTTCTGTAGAATTCGACCGGCTGTGTTGGAGAAGGTACGAAATTACTGCAAACACAACACAACACAACATCATCAACATCATCAACAGCAACAACAACACAACAACTGGTCACACAAACCGTCCTCCATAATAAGAGCCAGGCCCGCAGAATCTAACGATATAATGAAATTTTCCTTGATTTTCTATTTATATTCAAGCCCGAACAAGTAGGGATGGACATTGCCATGTGTGCCTGGCTGGACATAGATTCAGCCCTACAACGTCTTTCTCGCTTAACAAATAGAATTATCCAATTTCCAAAGCTCCGCCTCCTTTATGAGAAGCTGGCCAATGAGACGGAGGAGAGGGCGTAGCTTGAACTTGAATTTTAACCAATGGCAGCACGATCGTGGGGATCAAATAGGCAATATAAGTCCTTCAATTGGATTACGCGACTAATGGATTTCCAATGCAAACTGCACGCGTAGTCTGTTATGTACACCCTGAAGAAGTGAAGTCGCTCCGTAAATAAACAGGGCCCGACCACCACCAAACCTATCCCAATTCTTCCCTTTTAGCCCATTTCATCTGATCACTCAGCTTCTAACCATATTCGCCATACTCTTCTTAGTCCGTCTACAAACCATCTATCTACTCGACATCCATTTATTCATTTTATTTATTCAAGTTTAAATCATCTGTCCATCCGTTTCTTAAGTCCATATGGTTGTCTTTATTTTCCACTCGTCATTCAACCACTCCACTCCATCTTCCACCCATCCGCTTTCTTCACCCCCATCCATCCGTCCGTCCATCCATCTATCCATCCTTGCGCATCTTCCAAGTACTTTTTGAAGTGGAAAGACTTTCTAGGGACTTCCACATGAAAAAAAAGAAGATGGAAAATTTAAAAAGTGAAAAATATTTGAAATTGATGCTTTAATGCTGTAACGATCATCTCACGAGAGTGAGACCTTTTATGGTAATTTACTTTATACTTAATTATAATTATTGCATGTCAGATTAAATTGCAATCATAATTTTTTTAAGAAATCATAAAGTTATGAAAGTTTAATCGTAATAGTTTTGTTGATGTCATAAAACTAAGCAACAACTACAACTCACTAAGGTTATACTACATTATTACATTTCTAGGAATAACATTAAAGAACAGTCATAATTGTAATATAACTTTAGTTACATTAATTTTATGTTAATATGATTTTTATTCTTGTGATATAATATTTACTGTTGTCATTATGAATATAAATCATAAGATAAACAGTAATTCAACAAAGTTGAATTTGGTAATATTCGTTATATTAACACGGACAAATTATATATTAATTTTTGTCTCAATTTATTATTATATTATTTAATATTACGGTATTATCGTCATCATTAATATAATAATGTTAACTAATTTATAATTTTTATAATAACAAGTATTGCTAACAAGGCAAATAAAAAAAGAAGAAGAAATAACATTAATAACAATAATAATAATAATAATCATCATTATTATAAAAAGGATAACAAGGTGTGCGCATGTCTTCACGCAACTGACCTTCTGTTGGCGGCATCTGGCGACGGTTTTTTTTGTTTTTAATTTTCCACTCAACAACACGTCCGCCTGGAGTTTTTACGCTCAATTTCCACGCTGCTCTGGAGTTGATGATGATGATGATGATGGTGTATGTGCTGGCAATGATGGTAATGATGATGATAATATTAATGATGATGATGATGATGATGATGGCCGATAAATCTCTAAACTAGACATGTTTATGGTAATACTGTAGAAGGTGGTGGTGATTATGATTATCATTGCAACGTGTTGCGCAATATTGACGCCAATACTTGTTACGACGATGATGACGATGACGTCATTCGTCCACCCATCCATCTGTCCATCTTTTCCAGGTGACCTCGGGCGATGGGAAGCATATTTTAGGACATTCTGTTGCTTTAAGAATTTGCAGTTTTAAAAAAATGCATTAAAAAAAATAAAAATTAATCACAAGCATGATATTATTTACATGCTTAATACATAAGTGGTTACATAATAAATACATAATTATTTACCATATTTATACTTAATTATGAACCCTGTGAGAGTTTTTAAAAACTTTCAATACTTTGAAATTTTAATTTCACAAGAATGTCACCACCATGGCGATTGTGCAATTGAGCAAAATAAAAATTTTAATTTCACAATAATCAGTCTGTTAAAAGTATTTATAATCAATAAATTCATTATTGTTAATATTCATTGTTCATTTTTATTTAATAAATAAACATTTGTCAAGGCCCAGATTTTCAAAGATTCATTTATGCCCTTCCCAAACTTTTACTTGGGGAGGAAGTGAGGAGACTTGAGTGGATGTTGAGTGCTTCTCCAGTTGAAAGAAGCTCCTGATTGGCCGTTAAAGGATGGATCTTCAAACTTATGATTGTTTTCCATCCGGATTTTGGAAAATAGATTCACGTCATTAAAATTATGCTCACCAGTGGATGGTGATAATGGTTTTGTATAGATTAATTAAATCCACTTTAATTTAAATTTTTTCAAACTACTTCAATAATTTATCACTTAGGACAAAAATGTTAGTAGCTATGCCTTAACAGCTAAATCCGCCCAATGGGAATGCCCCCACCCACCAACGTTTTTTTTTAGATCCGCCACTAACAGTTTTTATCTGGCCCCAACGCTCAGCCCTTGTAATATAAATGTTATTATATGCGATGTTAAGTAATTTAATTGTCCAAACTTAACCTAAATATCAAAATTCTTATCCTTTGGTTGCGATGGATGTATTACTAATTTAAGTTCAGGGATGCAGCTTAAGTTCACGAATTAAATTTTTTCAAACAATTTGTTCGATTTGACTTAAAGTAAAATGGGTATACATATTTTAAATATAATCTTTACTGTTTTATTAATATTTCATTAACATCTATCAAACTGTTTCATAATCAAAGTTTTGACAAAGAAAAGGTTTTTAGCGACAAGTCAAACAAGTCCCGACGCATAAATGACTATAAATATTTGCAATTTAAAATTTTAATGCTATTTTTAAAAATCAAATAGGAAGGGCAAAATTTTAAAATGAGCTTGTTATAAAATTAATTGTTGGCTGCGGCGGAGATTACTGCTGTTACTTGTTTTTGTTTGCAGTTTGATGGCCGGTGCTGGTTTATGGGAGCTTTGTGGAATTAATGGAAAGTCATTGAGCGAAAGTTATTACGAATAAAAACCATTTTGTAGATTATCCATTTGTTCGGGACGCAAAAAACTTAAGAAATGAGGTTCGTTGTGTGGTTTCGGTGCTATTACTTTGTTTCACCGATATGCATGGTAATTTACTTAAGCTATGCATAATCATGGTCGAGCCGATTCAGAGAGTGATATTTACATTAGACGGGTACCAGCAACAGAATTTCCTCAATTTTATGAACGTTTTTGCTTCAATTTTGTAGCGAGCAGTCGCTAGTCAGTGCCAGAGCGTCTGTGATGATCTACGACGATGTCAACAAGCGTTGGGTACCGAGTGGATCCTCCCAGGGCCTATCCAAGGTGCACATCTATCACCACGTCGTCAACAACACGTTCAGGGTGGTGGGTAGGAAGCTGCACGATCATGAGGTAAGACAGGGAACTTACAGGGAAATCTTTTTTCTGTTATTTGCAGTTATTTTTGATGTTTTGGATGCAACATTAAACAAAAATGAATCATATGCTCATGCTAAGCCAACCTTTCTTAACTGCTTTAAGTCAAGTGCTAATGATCTTGGGAGGTGATGGATTCACAACATCAATGAAGATCAGTTTTTGAGTGCATAAGAATAATAGTCACATAAATCACTCAAATGAAAGCCAGACCTAGATGATCAGACAATGAATGTTTGTTATTCATGTTAATTATTATTAACAACTAGACAAGTAATGAAATACCACAAAAATTATCCTAAAGAAATAATTGAGCAATTCATCACCAAATAGTTTTAAAAATATTCTCAACATTTAAAATGTTCCTTAAGAGGATGAAGACCATTCATTCAGTCCTAACATTCCATTCCAAATCAATGTCTAAAGCTTCGGTTTAGATGTTCTTGTGGATAATAATTAATTTTAATAATTAATATTATTAACTAGCCGAGTTCAGCATCGGGACAAATAGACTTCTTTTCATCCTTGGTTATCTGAAACAAATAATAATAATATTAATAATAATTCACTAACAAGTTATTAATGCTTTTTAACTTTATCTGCCCATCCACACGAACCAAAACCCCTTGACCCAGGTCTCCATCAACTGCGCCATCATCCGAGGATTGAAGTACAACCAGGCCACTCCGACTTTCCACCAGTGGAGGGACAACAGGCAGGTGTTTGGTCTCAACTTCAGCAGCAAGGAGGAGGCAGACGCCTTTGCGCAGACCATGCTCATGGCTTTGGAAAGCCTCTGTGGTAGGTGAAATGTGAAAGGACATGTATTATTAATTAGTTATTAGGAGTTATCAGCTGATAGATTAGTTGTATTATCTCTTATTATCTAATTAATTACTGATCTATTATTATCTAATTTAGTACTTGATCGATAAGTTTTTCGGACGATAGTGATGTTATTGCTGCTTAGGCCGATGCTAGTGACATGTTGTAGGACTAGATAGGCTGAGATGAATGGTAAAAGTTATTGTAATACAATTGCTAAACATTAGCAGTAACAACTTGAATAGCATCAACTAACCACCTGCTGTTAATATTATCACTTAACACTGTATTCATTTATATTGTTGCATTGTACTCATTGTATCATATCGTATGGTATAGGTTTGCATCGTATCATTTGGCATTGCTTAGTATCGCACAGTATCGTATCGCATTGCATCGTCAATTCTCATCATCATCATCATCCAGGAGTATCTCGTCAGTTTTCGAGTCCAGCTTCCTGCTACGTTGAGGGTCAGGAACAAACCCATGTCCATCACCCACAACAACAGGCCGTCGGTGGTTACACCCCCTACAATCAAAATGGAATGACTCAACAACAAGGTTTTCATTGGTGAATGATGTGATGTTGGGGATGATGACAATGATGGTTGGGCATGATGATGATGATGATGATGATGACAATCGGTTGGTACCGTGATGGCAGGCGACTGTGATTTATGGTTCACAGTGACAGAATAAATGGCGGGAAATAATGGATAGCGGTCATGCGTTGTTGTAGAGAGCGAATGATAAATAGTTTATCATTGTTGCTGTTGTTGTTGGAGTAACTGTTAATGAGAATATTTAATCACGTGATTAACTTTAAAACTGTAAACATGCTCGATTTGAATCGAGTCAATTGAAATTGAAGTCGATCGATTTGAAAAATTAAAAGAAATCGTTAATAATATTTCAATAATAATAATAATCTTTAAATTAACAATGGTCCAATTAATAATTTGAACAACATTTTAATTTATGACAATAAATGATGGTCGACGTCGTGTTGCAACGAAACGACAACGATGTTGCCGCAACATTCCGAGAAACATCCGTCAGCAATGTATTTCCATCCCCAGGTCAGATGACCAAGTCATCTTCGGCTTCCCAGCATCACTATCATCACCAGAGCATGCAGCCCGGAAGTGCCATGCACTACAACGGAAGCATGTCCGTGGACGATTCATTTGATTTCAGGTTGGGATTTTTGTTCACTCCGTGGTTTCAGTTCCTTTTCCCTCTTGATGGCTGACAACGACTATCTCTTGTCGTTTAAGCTTGTTGTTGCTAGGGAAAAGATTGTTATTATGGTTGTTGCGCAATAGCAGAGCACATCGTTCTATAATTGCACTCAATTCGTATAATACTGCAAAATGGAGTTTGAGCAAAGCATTGCTCATCAGTTATCCTCCCCACGATGATCATAACCATGACCACAACCCAATAATATTGACCCACACATTGTTAACATTCACTGCATCCATCCAGACAGCAACAACAACAGCAACAGAATCACCAACAACAGCAACAACAACTTTCCTACCAGGAAGCCAATCAGAGGAGTCACAAAAGAACGTCATCACAAGGCTGTTCCCTTTCGAGTGAGTAGTTCATCATCAACACCATAGTCACCATTGCAATAATCATCATCATCAACACCATCATCATCATTGCAATAATCATCATCATCATTGCAATAATCATCATCATCATTGCAATAATCATCATCATCAACACCTTCATCATCATTGCAATAATCATCATCAACACCGTCATCACCATTGCAATAATCATTATCATCAACACTATCATCATCATTACAGTTGTCATACATTAATTATGTGAATGCCCCTTTGTTGTTGTTGTTGTTATAATTAACATGGTACCCACTTGGTAGAAAATCATTTCCAAGTCGGAAATCATGCAACGAGGACCTTGTTGAATAATTGGATTGAATTGTCTTCATTCATCATACTCATCTCCATATTATCATTTCCATACAATCATTGCCACATTATCATATAATCATTACCACATTATCATTACCATATAATCATTACCACATATAAGGTTTTCGTTCTCCTACATGTTAATAATATCATCTCCAATTGTTGCTCGTACGACAGTGTATGGACCGACCGTAACTAGCTACAACAACACCAACAACGTGCAACAAGGACAAGCGAGCACTTCCAACAATTGGTACGAATCCATTGCCCCGGCGTCCGGGGACTCGACTCTACCGCGGGTCTCCTCGGCCCCCAACACTGCCCCCCCTGCACCTCCGCCATTGGCCGGCCTCCCTCAAAGGTCCGTTCAGTCGGCTGGAACCTCTCAAGATCCCCCGCCGGCACCGGCTCCCCCTGCTCCACCCGCCCCCCCGCCGCCTCCCCCCCCTCCACTCCCCCCTTCCTCGGCCCCCCCACCGCCTCCAGTCCCCCCTCCCATGTCTGACGTCAACTCTGGCGGATTTGCCGCAGCCCTGAAGAATGCTCAGCTAAAGAAGGTGAACAAGGTGAGGAAAATTTCATAACATCCTATTGTGAGGGGTCTCAGCCCCGTTTATAGTTCCATCATTTTCTTGTCGCAATTTTTCACAATTCACCGTGACTTTGTCGTTCAAAGCAGTCAGATGACAAGTCCAGCGAGAAGGAGAATTCGGGCAACTCGACATCCTCGTCCTCTTCCTCCTCGAACTTTCTGGGCACCCTGGGACGGTCCGGAGGGGGTCTGGCAGAGAACATCATGAGCGAGATGTCCAAGAAGCTCAGGGAGAGGAGAGCCAAAGCTGAGGGCACTGTTGGTTTTTATTTTTATTTCTGACCTTTGAACTCCATTTCTATTTATAGCTGATCCACGTACTTTGCAACTGTGGGTTTTTACAGAGAGATGTTATAAATAGATTTTTAGTTCTCATGAATCACTTGTAATGCTCTTGCGTGTAAGCTTGCGTCGTCATCATCATAATCATCACCGTCTTCATCAGCAGCAGCAGCATTAAACAAAGTTTCTTAAAACTGGCTTTGGATGAGTTCTTTGATCTTAATCTGAGACACTTTGTGCTTATGTGATGTTGTGATCAAAATCGTGCAACATTTTCAGGGGGCAAGATTTCCCTTGTAGTAAATAAGAAACTAACATGTTATTGAGAGCAGCAGTAGTAGTAGTAGTAGTAATTATAATAATAATCATTTATTGCTATAATATTAATTTTATGTTTTTGACAACAAATGACTCACTTGCAACTTACTGCAAACCAGTGATTAATTGCAACAAAGAGTTTGTTTATATAAGTACTTGTTGACCCCTTCATCTCTTTCGACTGCCCAGGAACCCGAGGTCCCCCCCACTACGGGCGAGAGGAAGAACTCCGTGGACAAGATCCTCTCGTCGTCTCCCGCCTCGTCCGGGAAGCAGGTCGAACCCTCCCTCTCCCCGAAGCAGTCGAGGACGTTAGTCATTTATTTTATTCGTTTATCTATTATCTATTTATTTGTTGATTTATTTATTAAAATTTATTCATTTGTTTATTAAGAGCACTTACATTTTTTGCTTTGTTCTTGTTCGAGGAACTGCTCTGCATTTGACAGTTTAATTCCTTTCTTCAACAACCCATCATCAGCCTCACTACTAATTAATTAATTAATTCTTGCAGCAAAAGATACCAGTCCCTCACGGGTCCCGACTTGTTTGGGTCGTCGTCGGTGGCGACCGCTCAGTCAGCCGTGACGACCGAGTCCATCCACGAGGCTCTGGAGCAGTGGAAGGCAGACGTCATTGCCGAAGTCAAGAAGGAGATCAACAAGGCCAAGCAGGAGATACTGGAAGGTTGTTGTTGTTTACGTGCTGTTGTTGTTGTTGTTTATGTGTTTTTTTGTTGTTATGTGTTTATGTCTGTATTTGAGTGTTATTGACTTGATCATGGAGTTGTTCGTTAGTTGTTTGATTGCGGTGAGTTCTAAATAATTTACATTTCATTGACGAGTGTTTCATTTGCAATTAATGTCACAAGTCATCATCAAAAATGTTATTCGTTCGTTAATTTTGTTTTCCTGCTAGTGATGTTTAAAATAATATTACTTAATTGCCTTCACAATAACAATAATGAGATTCGTAATTCCATTAATTCTCAATATTATTACTTAATTACCTTCACTTAATCGAATATTATTCCTTCAGCCATCAAGTTGCAGAGCATCAGACAGTGAGGCTGCCAAATAAAAGTCTCCGAAGCCAAGTCTTCTTCGAATGCCAGTTTGAAATTGTTTTCCATTCGTCTTGGTGACTCAGTCCTTCTGTCAGTTCTGCTGTTGATTATGCATACTCCAGAGGTGGGCGGGGATCCACGCTCATTAATATTAACGAGGCCCCCTGGAATGATTCCGATTGGTCGCTGCCTCTCCCTAGATCATTTAAAATGTAGTTATTATATGTTTGATCTCTTGACCTGAAAGTCGATTGGTTGAGTTTGTTGTGTCGTTGATCATTGCCGAGAGCACGTCGGATCTCGATGTCGCAGTCTTATGCATCACACGGATGTTGTTGCATGCATTCACTCGGTTGCATGCATTCACTCGGTCCAATCGTTCTTAAAAGCGCATCTCAGAGGTTCATCTTTCCAAAACAAGTCGAGAAACTCGAGCATGAACGAGTCATTGAGTCACTCATCTCCTTAACCTCTGTATAATGTTATTTTTCAACTCACATGTCTTTATTGTGACCCTCTTGTGGGGTCCGCCTGTCGTACGGAGTTAGTCACAATAATTAAATTTAATGATTGGTTAGTTAACCATTTTTGACTGTCCTAAGTTGCTGTCCTCACTTAGTTTATTTTCCAGCCGTTGCTATTTTACTTGCTTCAATTTGCATGAGTTGTTACTCATTATCATCGTCGTCGTCATCATCATCGTTTCGACGCTTAGCTGTCGTAGTTTGAGTTACTAGTAGTTGTTTTGGCCATGGATGGATGGATGGATGGATGGATGGATGGATGGATGGATGGATGGATGGATTACTGCCTCAGTGCGGTAAATATGCTAAGATGGACAGCAGTGGGTGTGGCGTTTCAAGTCTTCTCCGCCTGTGAACTTTTGGAAATGATGATGCCATGTCATCCTTAATTTTTTTTTATACTCAACAAACAAAAGCCAGTAAATCCATAATTTCAGTTTGTTTTGAAACTTTTCCTATTGATTTTTCAATTAATGGCATTTTGCCATGTTTTCATATTTGTATTAGATTTCAAAATGTCTTAAACGTGCGATCTTTCGCAATGTCAGAAATTCTTGATGGATACGACTTGATTTTTGGCCTACATATTAATTAACGCTAATGAATATTAATTAACGTTAATGAACATTATAATTTACTATTCCATTACTATTACGTCGAACCCGTTGTTTACGTCTCATTCGATCCCCTCGTGTCAGGGGGTTCTGGGTGCACCCAGGATTTCATTCGGTTGTCATCCCTATCTCATCTTTCACTCTATTATTTTAATGTCCACTTGTGGAATTGTGCGTGTGTGTGCGTGGTTCTTTTGCCCGTCTAGTCATACACCGAAGTTGCTTGATTCTCGTCGACACTTGTTGTTTCTTGTCCTGCGTGAGGTCCACCAGAAGACCAGAAGTCCGCTGGTCACTCATCGGACCTACCAGACCCGGGATTCGAACCCTCGACCTTCCTGCTCGCCATGTCGTGAACAACAAGCTTGCAACAATAAACAACCGTCATCGTCCTTAGAAGTTGGGTTAAGTTTCCTAGCGACTGAAAACAATCGATAATAACTGCAACAACAGTACTAATGGTACAGTATTAATTAATCTTATTAATTAATTAATGACAACGACAACAATTGCATGCCGGCGAGACTACAACAAAGCACCTGCTTATTGCGACAGCGTACCTGCTAGGGTCGATACCTGGAATCAAGAGGAAAGCTTATCAATATCGGTATCATCGTCATCATAATCACCATCATTCCTGCTGAGTCATCATCGTCATTACCAGGAAACTACTATCATGCACGGTCGCCGACATCATCACCATGGCGACGATTCAAATTCACTTAAATGACTCGATGAGGAGATAATTTCACTAGCAGAAGCCTCAAGATCGAAAGGTCAAAGGGCATAAGTTACGGGGTCACGGATAAATATCAACACGATGACGAATAAATAAAAGAAATCGAAGATGCTCTTGCAGTACGTTTTTGTTTTTGATTCGAAAAACGGTTTGTTGATTGCTTTCTGCCCCGCACCAGAGTGCCAAGATAAATAATTATTGCCACAACGAGAGTAACTGATTAGCATTAAAAAATAAAAATTAAAAGAACGAAAACTCTGGAGCCTAAGGAAATTGCTGACAGTTTCAATCTCTTGCCGTTGTCACGAAGGACAGGCCTAAGACGAGAGAGAGAGAGAGGCAGATCTTGAAACGAGTGGTTCGTCGAAGACGTAAAATTACAAAGCTATAAAATCGTACCGTAAACTCTCGTAGCAAAATAAGTAACCAATAAGTAACAATGGCTCGACAGTCGAATGCTCGTTCGACGAAATAGACCGATCGGGTTGCACTAGATGGTAGCGTTAGCATATTATTACTGCTGGCATGAAAGTCTTGGATTGGAAAATGTCGGTAAATGGAACGAAGAACAGATGGCGGGAAATGAGGACAGAACGACAGACGGATGGAAGAAGAAAATTCCTCGCCGACTTCAGGCACTGCTCTCGGAAAATCCTCCCACTCTGCCCTCCTCACCAAACTCTTCGTCATCATCTCTCTTCTCTGTAGGGGTCGAGAGGTCAATCTTCGTCGTTGTCGTCGTCATCCCGAAACGGGTGAAGAGACCGCTGCGTTCCGTACTGCCCCCCTGGTAGGACCGTTGTGGACGCTGAAAAAGAAACGAGCCTCGGCTCACCGTCGCCAGGGCTGAGTGGCGACGACCTCCCTCGAATGCTTCCTGGAATTGATCAACGGTTAATTATTAATTAATTAAATAAATTATTATTATTAATTAATTAACCGTTGATTAATTATTATTCTAGGCGAATTATTACTTAGGTTTCGATAGCAACATAAAGACAATCCACCGGTGAACGTGCGTCGTTGATGCTGTGCATTGATTGAACATCCACTATGACAAGGCATCGCAACAACAACAACAACAACAACAACAACAACAATGCATAAATAGATTAGGTAGACAGATAGAATAGCTAGACAGACAGTATGTAGAGAAGCTTAAAATGAATAAAAAATAAATAAAAATAAATAACATCACCAATTTAAGCAGTGAAAATTTATCAGCGACAAAATGTTGAAATGCTTGTGAGTTTGCCATACTAACGTTGGCTCAGTGCTGGCTACTGAGAGGCATGAAAGTTTAGAGCAGTTCAAATTAACTGATTAGATTAAATAATTTAAAAAATAAAGTAACTTTTTAATTAACTAAAAAGTGTCATTACATAACCTCACAGAAATCCAAGAAATGACGAATAACATGGAAGGTAGTTAATAAAATAGTTTTACTAAATTAATTTAATTAGTTCAAAGTTCATTAATAGGAAGCTGCCATGATAACATACACTGCCAAAGTTAATTCTCTCACTCATCACTTCACGGCGTCGTCATGAGCGACGTTATCAAACATGCTTCAAAATCCTTCGAGGATGGGACTGGTTTAATTCAACTTTAATCCAATAGTTAATTATTTATTTATTCAACTATGACAAGATCAACAAAAGTTTTGAATCGAGCTATTACCACACTGTAATATCAAAAAATAACGTTGCATGCAAGCTGTCCTGCTGGGTTACAGGAATTCTGGATTGCAATTCAAACTAATGGCCAAATGGAAATGCAGTTTAAATTCAAATACAAACAATTCCTAAATACAAATATAAACATATCCCAAACTATTTCCAATGCAAGACGTACGTCCTGAACAGCCTACAAGCGAATCATAGAGAGACATAGAGTTGATAATGTCACCGAAACTGCAACCCAACAACCCAATAATCCTCTTTGCTAAGGAAAATAAAACTTCCAGTTCCTTATCCACCTGTGCTCATGCATATGCATGTATTGGCACAAATACGAGCCAATATATTCACACTAGCCACCACATCAACAAATGGTGCACCCAGAGTGCCAAAACTGACCGGGGGAATAAAACAGGTCACGACCTTCTTTGAGGGTCACCTGACCTAATCAAGGTGACAATTAATCAAGGTGACAGATGGCAATTGTTACTTCATCTCTACTTGTTAGGAAAGCTTAAGCAAAGCTTTAAAAATTAGTTCTGATGAGAAGGTCGTCATCATAATCATCATCATCACTTCAAAAGCTGCTCACAGGTTAAAAGGTTAGAAGGTCACGACCCGGTGTCGAACCAATTAATCTAAAGACACTCTGTTAGAGAAAGCTGAAGCACCAAGATTTCATAGAATAATATTAATAATAATAATTATAATATTAATAATAATAATAACAATATTACTGTTAATGTTATTGCTATTATTATTGTTGCCGCTGATGATGATGATGACTGAACCCTTCAGTGAGTACCTTAGCGACTTTTCCGTTGGCATCAGGAGGACCTCTCAACTTGACAAAGGGAAGTGGAGGCCCTGGATCATCAATTCAGGGCAGATGTTATCATAAGCATCATCATCATCATCGTCGTCATCATCACCATCGTCATAAGCACCATCACCATCATAACCCTCATCATCACCATCACCACAAAAAACTCTCACTACTCAGGAAAGAGTTAAAATGTTATAACTGGAGATCAATGAAGTTGTGTGAATGGAAACAGAACGAAACCACAATCACATTCACCACTATGATGATGATGATTATTATTACTAATATTATTATTATTATTGCAAAATACTCAAGATCACCCGTTATAACCACCATTAGCAAGATCATTGGAGCAATTTCACCGTGGTTCACGATCGAACGATAGAGATTTGGTATCGGACGTAAGCAATAGTTAGTCGATTAATAAATAATCATAATCATATATAAAAAATTAAATTAAAAGCAGCTAATAATTAACGCTGGTTAATCTCATTAATAATACAATTAATCAATCCCTCCAACAAACTTCTCCAAGTAAGCACCGAAACAAAACAATGTATAATACTTCAAACAATACAATCAGGTGACAAGCAATTGTATTTAAAATCGTAATTCATCATAAATCATCACCACAATGAACATCAAATGAGACTGCCATTTAGAATCCAAACACACCGGAGAAGGGCACGGTGCTTCCGGACCCCCCTAGACCTGAACCCTGTCTGCTGAAGCCTGCCACCCTGTCCCTCACTGAAACACCTTGTTGTTGTTGTTGTTGTTGCTGAACTTGTTGTTGTTGTTGATGGAGGATGCTCCTCACCCTTTCTAACTTCTCCTCGTCAGTTGCTGAGTTCTGCTGGGTGGAAATGTTAAAATTGTTGTTGTTGTTTATGTTGTGCAGTAATAATAATAATAATAATAATAATAATAATAACAATAATAATAATAATAACAGCACAGATCACAATGTATCTTGAATCATTAACAGAAAACCAGTAATTTAAAATCACTGAAAACAACAATAACAACAAGAACAACATTAACAACAACATCATCATCATCATTAATGGAATGGCAAGCTGACCTTGGTCGGAAGGTCGATGAGGTTGGAGAACTTCTGGTTCTGTCCGATGTGCACGACGTGACTGAAGTTCGTCGGACCAGAAATTATCTTCGACTTCCTCTCCACAACGTTTCGGCTGGTGTTACAATAATAATAATAATAATAATAATAATATAATAATAATAATAATAATAATAACAATAACAATAATAATAATAATAACAGCACAGATCACAATGTATCTTGAATCATTAACAGAAAACCAGTAATTTAAAATCACTGAAAACAACAATAACAACAAGAACAACATTAACAACAACAACAACATCATCATCATCATTAATGGAATGGCAAGCTGACCTTGGTCGGAAGGTCGATGAGGTTGGAGAACTTCTGGTTCTGTCCGATGTGCACGACGTGACTGAAGTTCGTCGGACCAGAAATTATCTTCGACTTCCTCTCCACAACGTTTCGGCTGGTGTTACAATAATAATAATAATAATAATAATAATAATAATAATAATAATAATAATAATAATAACAATGATGATGATAATAATAATAACAATGATAATAATAATAATAATAATAACAACAATGATGATGATAGTAATAATAATAATAATAAAAAAATAATAATAATAACAACAATGATGATGATAATAATAATAATAATAATAATAACACCAAAATATTATAGTATCATATGATATAATATGAATTTTAAATTATTAGTCCATTCTGAATACCGACCAATCCTGGACATTGACGAAAGCATCTGAACCGAGGTGAGCCACGTGACTGAAGTTCTGAGGTGAACTTATGAACTTTGACTTCCTGAGTTCAGCTCTGGTGTAATGCAAGGTACAATAATAAGTTAATTAATTAATTGATTAATTATTGAAATTTAAATAGCAAATAATTAAGTTGCATGTTAAATCTAAAGACAAATAATAACAACTGTATTAATAATACATATAATGAGTCGGTATATAAATTATAATAAACCGATATAGCTTGTTAGTATTACAAAGTATAATAATAATAATAATAATAATAATAGTAATAATAAACGGTCAATACCAATAATAATTACAATACAATTTTACAAGTTTTACAGTGACTGACACTTTGGCAGACTGAACTTCCTGGATGGTCTTGGAGGTGAACTTCCTCTTCTGCCTGAGACTCGCATTGACTTGATCCGACTGGTACAAGTCGGGCAGGTAGATGGCATCGTCGATGTCTGATAAGACGTTTTAGGATGTAAATAAAACATTGGTTTGTAAACAAAAGCTTAGTACTATTTGATTAATATTAATACTCGCATTAAAAGCAAAATGGTCCTAAATTCTGCAGTTTATTCAGTCATAATTTAATTATTATTATTATTAGAATTTTAATTCAGAAAAAATTAATAAACAACAAACTAACAACATCAATAACAACAGATTTGCTCACCTGTCTTGAAGTTGCGCAGGTAAACGAGACTCGAAAGGTCGTTGGTCGAAGAGACGACTATTGATCCGTCAGGACGAAGGCACTTCACCTGATTATAAATCATTTGTCGTCAACAGATAAATAGTAATTAATTATTTATGATTATAAATCATTTGTCGTCATCAGATAAATAATAATTAATGATTTATGGCTAAATAACAAAACCATAACTGAATAATAATAATAATAATAATAATCATAATGTAAGACCCAATTAAGAAAGAGCTATCGATTTGTGGATCGGCGTGCGAGTTAGTGTTGAGGGTTGCGTGTGCCTGCGAACGACGACAAAAGCAGCAGTTGTTACGTGTTCGCCAACCAGCTCGCATCGTCCTCTGGCGCTACATAAATGGTGGATTGATCAAGAGTTGCCTTCACGTCATGTTTGGACACTCAAAAAAATTGGCTAAATACATAATAATCATAATATATATAATATATACGTAATATCAAAATATAATTATCGTAATAACCAAAAGATGCAACAAAACGAGGATACCTTCTTCAGGGGTATGGTTTGTATCCACTCGGCACTGGCGACGTCGTAAACAAAGGAATCGTTTTCCGCGTGAATGATCAGATGCGACTGATTGTAAGCTGGTAACATAACAAACATTACAGTGCATTTGCAATGCATTTGAGGTGCAATGCTTATGAGACACAATGCACAATAATAGTCACCAGTAAATATGCCAGATTACATCTCATGATACAATGCATTTGTTGAGGTACAATGCATCTGCAGCACATCGCAATCGAGATGTAATTCACTCAAGATGTAATTAATTCATGAAAACATAAAGCCATAATCAGCTCAAACTAAGATCTTGTCTTGTCATGGCTTGAACTACAACTACAACTACAATCACAATCACAATCGACAAAGGAATGCTCACAAATGCCGACGACCGGTGCGGGCCACATCAGCTCCGTGGGTCTCGATCTCCTGCCCGAGCTGTCCACGTAAACACCGAGATCTGCCAAGGTTGAAGTTCAATCATTCAATCAATTAGTAAGCCCACTACACAAAAATTCACTCGGATGATGATCAGAGGAAACCTACTGGAAAAGACGAGCAGGTATTCGTTGAGTTGTGCTTCCATGACAACCAGGGCTTCGAGGGGGCTCTGGAGGATGTAGTTGAGGGAGTGGTCCTCGGGGCTGATGAGCACTGAAAGTGATGATGATGACGATCCCAGTTATTCATAGTAATAGTAGTCGTAATTTACACTGAAAACATTAGCAGCAGTAATTCCATGCAGAGAAAAAAATTAATGTAATTCTAATACAATGGATACTAATATTATTAACGTTCACGATTACTACTGTTATAATTATCATTATGGTAGTTGTTGTTGTTGTTAATATATAATATAATAATATAATATCGTCATCAAGAACAACAAACCACTGGGTGGAGCTCCTCCGTCAGAGGCAAGTGAGTACACGGCAAAGTAGGACGGACACCCCACGAACAGCTGTCCACTCTTCACCTCCATGTACTGAACCGACCCGTAGCACGTTATGTCCTGGTTATTGAAAAGAGATTGACACACATCAATATCTGCTTTATTATTATCATTATTATTATTATTATTACTACTATTACTTTAGAAAACAAACATAATTAGCATGAAATTATCATCATTTAACGTCTCACCTTGACCTTCCTGCACCTCTGCTTCCCACCCACTCGACCTATCTCGTTCACGGTGACAGTCTTCTTGCTGGCGATGCAGAGCAACACCCCGGGCGAACCACCGACCATCCCGGGACCCGAGGGGGGCGAGGACAGTAGGGCCGGTCCGGGAATGGAGGTGACGGACGGGGACTGGTGGGCGAAAAAAGACGGATGGTGAGGTGAAGTGGACGAGCAGGTGGCAAAGAGGGTAACGTTCTTGTGCTCGTCCATCTTGACGACGCCCTCGTAGGCCCGGTCGGACTCGAGGATGGAGAGGGGCATGAGGCGGACGTTCCTCGGCTTGCCGATGACCGTGACGATCATGTGCTCGTCGGGGACCACCTCGAGCTGGTAGCAGGGTCTCCTCTCGCCGATCTTTATGAGGTCTGAAAGGTTTCCAATGAATATGGTTAAGTAATAAGGATATTCCTGTTGTTTGAATGCTGTTCATCGTTCCAACACTTTTGCAAATAACTTTTAACTATGGACGTTAGTAGCATTTTGTGTTTATTTCCCATGAATTAAAATTAAGTTGTTGCAGTGCATTATCATTATTATTATTAATTATTATTATTATTAATTATTATTATTATTATTAATATTATTATAATCATCCTAGCAAACAAATACTGACTATCTTTCGTCAGTTCAACAAGGATGAGTCCATCGTCGGTTCCCAGCAGCAGTCTTTCCTTATCTGAAGGATTAGAAATGGATGGATGAACGAACGAACGAATGAATGATAAAAGTTGTCATTGATTTTCATTGTTGGCGAATGACAGTTAATGCATGAATAAATGCACAATGCACCAACCGACAACTGCAGCCGAAAGAATCTTTGAAATGAATGGAAACTGGTCGTCATATATTTGCCTGGCAGTGTAAACCTGCAAAGGGAAAACACCTGAGCTAATAATAAATCACGAATAATTACTTTATATATAATTAATTGTTGTTATAACTATTGTCATTAAATAACTAGTAATAAACCAGTAGTTATTGCCATAAAAGTCAATAATTATTAATTAATACAATAACAGCAGTAGTTGATTTGTTCAAAGCTTTCATTATCAGCATAACTCAATCCTTGTTGATTGCATCAGTGCAGAGAAAGAATGATGATCAGGTAGCACTAACAACAACAACAACAAAACAAATTTCACCAACGGCCTTGTTTGGTATCTTGTTCCTGACGAGAACCTTGAGGAGTTCGTTGAGTGCACCCACCCACCTGGCCTTGTCCTGTTCCGTGTCTGCCAACATCAGCAGCTGGAACTTCGTGCCAGGAGGAGAAAGCATCGAGGACGTTATCTGCGAGAACGTTTACGAGAATAATATTAATAATCGAAGTAATTATGATTATAATGGTAATTACTAGGTGCAATTAATAGTAATAATAATAATAACTAGTAATACTAACTGAAATTACAATTATAATTTAAATTATAATGTCTCTAATTAATTTAAATTTGAAAACCACGGGAAAAGTTTGGGATTTGTTCTTGCATCGAAGCCGCATTTTAAATATTGTCATTGTTGTCGTAATATAATTAGTTTCTTGTAATTATAGTCGTCATTATAATTATAATTATAATGAGAATTAATTAAACTCGTAACATAGTTGTCGTAATATAATTAGTTTCTTGTAATTATAGTTGTCATTATAATTATAATTATGATGAGAATTAATTAAACTAGTAAGACCTTAAAAATGCAGGGGATGTCCTTCTTGTTGGCGTGGATGACTTCAGCTTCAGAGACAGAGGAGACGCTGAAATCATCATCCCTGACAAAACAATGTTCCAATCAATTAACTCATTATAAATAACTTAATATAAATAATATTAATCCATAACACATTAATTAATCAAATCATCATCCCTGACAACACAAAGTTCCAATCAATTAACTCATTATAAATAACTTAATATAAATAATATTAATCCATAACACATTAATTAATCAAATCATCATCCCTGACAACACAAAGTTCCAATCAATTAACTCATTATAAATAACTTAATATAATAATATTAATCCATAACACATTAATTAATCAAATCATCATCCCTGACAACACAAAGTTCCAATCAATTAACTCATTATAAATAACTTAATATAAATAATATTAATCCATAACAAGTTAATTAATGTCGATGACTCCGTCGTGAATGTCATGAAGAAGTTCTCACATCGTCGCAAAAAACAAGTCGACAAAACCGCGAAATGGTTGACGTGACCGACCTCATGTCGATGACTTGACTGATGACGTTGGAGGTGTTTGCTCGTTCAGGTGTGAAGTCGTACAGGAAGATCTTGAAGTCGCAAACCACCACAAACTGTTTCACCCAACCCTTCCTGATTCCACCTGGCCTTGGAATCTAAAAATGGCCCAAGCTAATTATGATATTAATTTTAATTGCGATATTATGATATTAATTTTAATGATCCCTAATCACTAGTTATTATTATTATTATTATCATTACAATCACTGACCCTGGCATAACCCTCGTATGCCGTTCCGATGCCTTTGTTGGGGTCGATTCCTATTGGTCGATCCACTGGAACAAATTGATCGATTAAATTATAACTAATAAATTAAATATCCACTGGAATTGATAAAATCTATTTTATATCTAATAAATGACAAGTAATTAGTTTACAATTAATAAATAATTAATTAATTGGACATAAAATAATACGTAAAAACAGCACACATCCATTGCACATGTGTAGTTTAAATTTGCATCGAGGAATCACGCAGGAGACTCACGCAGTTCGTCGGGGATCGGGCAGGTCTGAGGGACTTTTAGGGCGCAGTGGACGTGGCAACAGTAGGAACAATCTGGAAAAAACAAAGTGGTTTGCAATTGTTGAGCAAACACCAACAACATTCCAAACAGTCAACGGAAGCCATGCTCAAGGCACCGTTTAAATGAATCATCACTATCATTATCACCATCGTCAAAACTGTCCATTGCCTTCAACTGCACCTTCCAGCATAATCATATAATAATCAATACCATAATCATCATCATCATCATCATCAGCACCATCACCGTAATCATTCCCAACACCATAATCACCATAATCATCACCAACACCATAATCATCATCATCATCATCATCAGCACTGTCCTACTCACTCTCGCAGACGACTCCCTGCCTCTCGAGTCCGAGGAGCAGCGAGGTGCAGAACTGACATTTGTGGAACTCGTTGAACGTGACGGTCGAGAACTTGTGGTAGCCACCACCACCACCGCCACCACCACAACCACCACAACCACCACCGCTGCTGCTGCTGCCCGAGGTGATCCTCCGGGAGGCCGAGCTCGACGAGGAGGGGGATGTGCTTGTGGACAGCGGGAAGGACCTTCTGTTGGTGTTCTCGTCAGAGTTCAAGGAATGCTGGAGGTGGCTCGACAGGCGATTCTGACGAGAGAGTTAACTTTATTCGTTAACGAGGAGATTATGCATTGGCGTTATTATTATAATTTTAAAGTTAACAAAGCTGAGAGCACCGTCATGTTATGTTAAGCCGTTCTGAGAGCATTATCATAATACGATCAAAATAATCGGGCAATTAATAACATCGCATAACCTTATTAGTGAAACATTTCACTTCCCTAATGAATTATTAAAACTGAGTTAACGGTTTTAAATCGTTAAAGTGGAACTCAAACAACCTCGGCTTGTTTCTTGTTGGATGCGGGCGTCCTTTCCATGGGTATCGAAACGGTCACTTCGCTGTTTGGGTGGATCTGTGCAGCAATCACGATGACAAGTGATAACAAGAACTTACAACAATCAATGATGATGATGATGATGATGATGATAATAATGTGACCATTATTATGCAAAAAATATTAAATAACATCTCCACATAACCTCAACAACCACAAATGCGATGATAAAGGGATAAAATTGCTCAATTATGATATGGATTGATGTGAGAATGGAATGATAGATGGATGGATGGAGTGATGAATAAATGAATGTCACAAAGCATGAAATGATAGATGGATGGATGGAGTGATGAATAAATGAATGTCACAAAGCATGGAATGATAGATGGATGGATGGAGTGATGAATAAATGAATGTCACAAAGCATGGAATGATAGATGGATGGATGGAGCGATGAATAAATGAATGTCACAAAGCATGGAATGATAGATGGATGGATGGAGCGATGAATAAATGAATGTCACAAAGCATGGAATGATAGATGGATGGATGGAGCGATGAATAAATGAATGTCACAAAGCATGGAATGATAGATGGATGGATGGAGCGATGAATAAATGAATGTCACAAAGCATGAATGATAGATGGATGGATGGAGCGATGATAAATGAATGTCACAAAGCATGGAATGATAGATGGATGGATGGAGCGATGAATAAATGAATGTCACAAAGCATGGAATGATAGATGGATGGATGGAGCGATGAATAAATGAATGTCACAAAGCATGGAATGATAGATGGATGGATGGAGCGATGAATAAATGAATGTCACAAAGCATGGAATGATAGATGGATGGATGGAGCGATGAATAAATGAATGTCACAAAGCATGGAATGATAGATGGATGGATGGAGCGATGAATAAATGAATGTCACAAAGCATGGAATGATAGATGATGGATGGAGCGATGAATAAATGAATGTCACAAAGCATGGAATGATAGATGGATGGATGGAGCGATGAATAAATGAATGTCACAAGCATGGAATGATAGATGGATGGATGGAGCGATGAATAAATGAATGTCACAAAGCATGGAATGATAGATGGATGGATGGAGCGATGAATAAATGAATGTCACAAAGCATGGAATGATAGATGGATGGATGGAGCGATGAATAAATGAATGTTACAAAGCATGGAACGATAGATGGATGGATGGAGCGATGAATAAATGAATGTCACAAAGCATGGAAACCTCTTTGTTCATCTTTCCAGGACTGCTGGAATTGTAGAACAGCTGGCAGAACGGGAGGGCTGTTAATGATGTTAATTAATTAATTTAATAATCCACAATAATTTAAATTATCATCACGAGGATGATGAAATTAATTAATTAAACCGACGACGACAACTGACCTCCTTCGACATTTTTTGTTTTCTGGTTCGTGAGTTCCTCGTGCATCTTCAGGATTTCCATGTTCTGCTCCTCCAACAACCGCTCCAGATCTTTCACTTTGCTGTTAAGTAATAATAATAATAATAATAATATAATAATAATAATAATAATAAGAATAACAACAAGAAATGATAATCGTTTAATCTAGTTGATTAAATAATTTAAAAAATAAATTAATCAATCCATCGGTCAATCAGCAAATCAATCGATCACTTTAATCAATCAATCAGCAAATTAATCGATCACTTCAATCAATCAATCAGCAAATCAATCGATCACTTCTATCAATCAATCAATCAATCCTCACTTTTCAGCCTCCAGCTGTTTGGTCTTTGCGAGACTGAGTTCCTTGTTGATGGCCTCCTTGGCTTGAATTTCGCTGTTCAAACTCGACTGGAGGTCCAAGATGGCTTTCTTGTCCAACTTCTGAGATCTTCGATTCTTCCACATTTTATCCTGAAACCAGTTCAGCTCTTTGAGTTGATAATTAATTAGGTAATTAATTTTTGATAGTTAATTAATTAAATTTTTTTTTTATAATAACTATTGAACCATCAAATTACCAGTGAAATTGTTAATTTATATTTGTAACTCATCTCCTCGTGAATGAACAACGAGGCAGACGTACCAGCGTTTGTGCTCCAGAGTTCCTGATCTCCTCCAGTTCGTGGTTGAGGCGACCTGCGAGTCCTTCCAGGTACGTGCGAGCTTCCTTCTCGTCGTTCATCCTTTGATGAAATATTATAATTAATCATTTATTTAATTAATTGTATTAATTAAGTGACTGATTAGTAAATTATTCCAATTGATCAACTGCTTTAATCGTCAGATTAATAAATTATGCTAATGGTATGCATATAACAGACCAGCTCATGATGTCGGCGATCTGTTGGTCGATGTACGACGGTGCGAACTTGCGCTCCCTCAACCTGCTCGACTCCTCCTCCAATTGCGACCTTTCCAACTTCTCCTTCTCCAGGTTCAACATGGCCTTAAGACGATTAAAAAATCAATGAATGACTAATTAACTAATTAATTAATCGGGTAGTAATTAACACGGGCGGTATATTGTCTGCGACGAGCTTGTTGAATATTCGAACGACAAGTCCTACGAAACAATCCATCTTTGCCCTCGAATTTGCATACTATCTGTGGAAGAATGTCGCATAGCATTGTGGTTTATGCGAGTGCAAATTCCGAGGTGTCCCGTTTCAAGACCTGGAGTGGTCCTGGATGGCTTTGACGTCATCACCAACAACATCACCGTCATCATCATCATAATAATCGTCATCATCATCATAAACACCAACATCATCATAGTCATCATCATTGACTCACAGAATCCAGTTCGTTCATGAGCTTGGAGATGTCGTTGAGTAGAATGTCCTTCTCTCTGTCTGCATTTTTCTTCATCTCCTCCATGTGCTCCTCTTTCTCGGAAAGGTCGCGCTTGATCGACTCGTAGGCCGACTTCAGAGCCTCGTTGTCGGACGTCAGTTGCTGCCTGAGGGCGGACAATGTTTAAAAATCAGTGAAACGTGACATTGAATCAAAATAAAGGTAGATTGTGTCATTGCTGTAAAAAATTAAAGGTTCTTGAAGGAATAGTAATAAGATGTAATAATAACAATAATAATAATAATCACTGATCGACGTTAAGTATCTACAATTGAATCAATTAAATAAATGAATGCATAATTAGTCAGTTGAAAAAATGAAATAAATAACACAAACAAAAGTTATGATGATAGTAGTGGTGATGATGTTGACGACAACGATGATGACAAATGAGCAATCGATCACCTGTTTGACTCTGACTCGAGCAGTAAGTCCTTGTGCCTCTGAACCTCGGAACTGCTTCTGAGCTGGAGTCTCGTGTATTCCTCCTCGTGCCTCAGACGTGCCTTTTCCAGTTCCGACTTCAGCCTTTGCAAGGTTAGTTGTGAGATCAATTAGTTAATTAATGAATAGGGCATGTGATAAGTTGCGCTAGTTGTAGGATTAATTAGTTAATTAATGAGTAGTGCATGTGATAAGTTGCACATTACAAAGTAAGTCAATGATGATATCAACATTAATTTTGGAAAAAAAAAACAATTGCCTTGCTAAGAATAACTTAATACTAATAATTAATTTATTGATATATTAACATAACTTTATAGTTAATTTATCGATGTATTAAAAAATATATTAAACAGCCCAATCTTCTTAAAAAAAAACCCTATTATTCACAACAACAACATCAGTGGCATACCTGGTGATCTCTTTTTCCGCTTCATCGATTTCACCACCTTTCCTGCTGCTGGTTTTGAGTGAGTTGACCTCCTCTTCGAGTTCCTGAGCAGACGCCTGTGCGTTCTCGAGGAGCATCCGCTGCTTGTCCAGCTCTATGGTGGCTTCGGACAGAGAGTCTTGCAACTGGGCAGAGGTAACAAATACGATAACCATAGTTGTTGCAGGCACTTAATTAAGCATTAATAATTATTAATTTGATTAACCAATTAATTGGTGAATTGATTATTGTTGAAGGTGTTAAGTTGTAATTGTTGAATAATAATAATATTATTCATTAATTATAATGAGTTTATAAACGAAAACAACAAGAACTCACGTTACCATAACAACAACAACAAACAACAACAAACATCAACTCACCTTCCTGTACTCAGACTCAAGCTTCTTTCCAGCCTCCTTGGTTGCTTCCAACTTCTGAGTGACATCTGCTAGCTCCTCCTCCTTGTCGTTCAGTTGCCGCACCAGACGCTGTCTCCCCATCTTGGCCTCGGACAGCCTGGGAATCGATTAATTAATTAATTACTTTTGATCACCAAGTCATCAAATGATAAGAACATTTCGTCAGGCCGACTTGTAAACAAAGTTCCAATGCATTTGACTTGCATAAAAATATTTAAATGATTACTTATTGATTCCAGAACGATTTCGTTTACATTTAACAAATCCAGTGTTTATCTTGTTATTGTCCTTGTCGCATGTTTATTAATTAATGCGTTAATTTATCAGTTAATATAATTAATTAACACCGCTTAACAACCTCTCGTTGAAGTCGAGACTCTCTGTTTGCATCTTCCTCGTCAGTTCCTTCATCTCGGTCGTCTGCTGTTTTAGTTTCTCTTTCAATTCCTCGTTTTCCTGAAGTTAGATTAAATAAAAATAAAATAAAGATAAACGTTCAATTAACTAAAATTAAATTTTAATTTACGCATAAAAAGAATTCATTTTGAAATTTTTTTAAAAATTCGGGCATGCAACTCATCTGCAAAATTCTTAAAAATGTCCGCTAATTTTTTTTTTATTATCTTCAACTAAATCACTTGTCATCATGGAAAAGATGATGATGATGATAATAATAATAATAATAATAATAATAATAATAATAATAATAATAATAATAATAATAATGTTTGTAACAGCCACAAGCAAATTGAGTACAAAACGTCGCTGTGTCGTCGACAACCGTCAAATCCAACCTTGGACACGACATCCTTCTCGAACCTCGACTTGAAGGTCCTGTCGAGGGTGTGGTAGGCCCTCTTGTCCTCCTCCACCGTGGACCCCTCCATGCGACCCTGGTGCAGAAGATCTGCTTCCTTTGAAGATTTCTCTGTAGGTAGAATAATAATAATAATAATAAAAATAATAATAACTAATAATAATTATTTTTGTTATCAAAAGATACGAAGGCAGTCAGTATTGTATTTGGTATTTGTTTTGTTTATTTGAAATAAAAATGCTGAAATAACTCGCAAGAATCTAATCTTTCCAATCATTCTGGATCTCATCCACGATCATTATCATGATCATCATCACCATCATGATCATCATCATCATCACCACCAGTGCTTTTTAAAGTTTAAATTCAATCGATTGCAATGTTTGAGATCAAATGCTGATTACAAGTACCAAGTGAATTATGCTTGTTCAGGCAGAATAACTCTTGTTTGAACGTATCCATAATAAGGTGATTACTTTTTAGCATTAGTAATAATAATAACAATGCTAATTAATTACCATTAATATAATCACTAATGTTGTTATTATTATCATTATTAATATTACTATTATTAATGTGATAATAATGTCAATTTTTTCTTTCTCTTTTTCATTCAAATGAAAGATCGTATAAGTTTTGCTGCTGGAAATAAAGAAATAATTTCCTATACACATGGAAATGGCGAATGGTTCATCATGAAAGGGTAAATATGACTTTTCAATATTCTATAAAAAGCTTTAACCACTCGACCATGAAACCCAGGTAAATATGAATAATAATAATAATAATAATAACAAATATATCATTATTTAACTATGATCATTAATTTACTTTATTTAATAATTGTCACTTAATTATATAATTATATCATTTATTTATTTATTTTGTGGTTTATGAGTTTATTGAATCAAACAAACAAAGCCGTTATATATACAGAAAGATCAAAAAACGAAAGCAAATAAATTCAATTTATTGAACCGAGTGTTTTTTAGCGCCGTTTTTGTTGTTGTTATTTGTTTTTGTTGTGGTAATTTGTTGCAGTCGCTAAAATTTGTTGTTGTATTTGTTGATTATCCATCAGTTATTGTTGTCATAATTTGTTGGATTGCTAAAATTATTGTTGCAAATTATAAAATTTATTGTTATTGCTAACAATTGTTGCATTATCCTTGGGGTAGGGACGCTATATAAGTTAGTTAGTTAGTTCTTTATTAACGTCCATTTCATAACTAGATTATACAAATACAAATACGAATACGAATGTTAGTCACCTTTAATCTGTTGTTTGAGTTCAATGTTTTCCTTCTCCAGGACTTGAATCCTCTCCTCGTACGACTGGAGGTTCGCATTTCCAAGCAGACTGCCCGTGTCTGAGAGGCGACTGGGGGAAAACGATCACAACTATCATCATCATCATCACCACCAGCATCATCATCATCACCAGTTTAAATGGCTAATTTCAGATCAAACAGACAATCTAATAACTTATCGTATTAACTAATAAAATAATAATAATCATCATCATCATTATTATTGTCAACATAAGTGTAGGCTAAAAAGTAATTATTAATCAGAGTAATTATGACAAAGCAAAGTAAGCGATGGAGAAAAGAGAAAAAGTAGGAACCTGTTGGACGTGTACGTGAATCCCACGAACGGGAGGTGTTTCCCGGTGAAGGCCAGGTTGGAAGAGGGGGGTATGGCTTCCTGGGGAGTAAGTTTTGTTTATCACTTCTTTTTAGTAACATGTTATTGTTGAACATCACAATATTCTTTTAAAGCAGAGAAGAATGAAAAATGCAATCTTACACTGGGTTTGAAGTCTGTTTCATCGACGTCAAAGTTGGACGTGTCCGTAGGACTGCTCACCTCAGGAATGAAAGGTGCAGGAGCTAGAAAGACACAATTTGATTGATTGATTAGTTGATTAACAGTGTAATTATTGATTGGTTGTCAATGGATTATGAATATCTAAACCCATATGAAAACATTAGCAGCAAAATGAATTCTATTTCCAACATCGTAATTACCACCAGATCGAAAAACTCCCGAAAAAAAAATCGGACACACTTACAATTCCTGATGGTGTCCCAGTTGATGCCCTTGAAGAACGGATGAGACTTGAAGTCCTCGATGCCTTCCTGCCCCAACCTCTTGTCAGCCGAGGTGATCAACTTGCAGATGAGGTCCTTGGCATCGTCGGAAACTGAAAGGTCGCCGTCGTCCTTGGGGAACTTGAGATGGTTCTGAAGTTAAAACGTTGTCAAAGGTGGTGTTCACACTCATGGGCGTCATCGATCCACAAGACCGTGATCAGTCGCCGATGATGATGACGGTGGTGGTGATGATGATAATTACAATGATGATGATTATGATAATAATAATGATGATGATTATGATAATAATCACCTCGTGGTTCATGATCTTCCCATAAGTTTCCACCAGGGACTCGGCATAGAAAGGCGTCTCCCCGTACAGCATCTCGTACATGCACACCCCGAGGGACCACCAGTCGCAACCCCTCCCGTACTTGCCCTGGTTGTCCTCCATGGCCCTGAGGATCTCGGGTGAAATGTAGTCGGGGGTGCCCACGGCCACTGCGGATTGAACCTAAAATTGCAATTCGAAGTAATGCTTATTAGGCAATGGATTTTTCATTACTAACATCATCAACGTCATCGTCATCTTATTTGTAACTGTAATTTGTAATAATTTGATAGTCATGCCTTGAAGGTTTACTAATCAATTTAGTCATGCTGAATAACACTTTAGTATTTGATTAAATCATTATCATCATCATCATCATCATCATCAACACTATTCACATAACAACAGTGACAGCAATGATACAAAGGTTACAGACATTACAAAAACATTAACCATGCTAGCATCGACAAACTGTTCTTCATCACCTCAAACGCAAAATCCCAGCAACCAGCGAGTCCAACCGACCCAACAAAGCAACAACTCGCCAACCTTTCCGTCCGCGTTGAGCTTGAGGCAGGATCCGAAGTCCGCCAGTACGACGTGACCCGACCTGTCGATGAGCATGTTGTCGGGCTTGACGTCCCTGTGGACGTACCTGAGCCCGTGCAGCTGATCGATGGCCAACACCATCTCGGCCACGTAGAACTTCGCCATGTGCTCCGGCAACCTGTCCTCGAACTTCGACAGCAGGGTCAAGAGGTCGCCTCCGCAGTAATAGTCCATCACCAGGTACTGTCGAGGATGATGACATTGGTGACGACGACGATAATAATGATGATGATGATGAACTTAGGAATGTTATCAAAGTCCTGATGACATCAGCAATGCTGCTGAATCTCTGAAATGCACTCGATGCAACGAACACACGTCATCACTCAATGTGGACGCCTTTACTGAGATATTTTAATTATCGTCATTGCTGTTCTTGTGATGACGCCAGTGGTGGTGATGTTGACGACAATGATGATGATGATGATGATGATGATGGTGTTGATGATGATGATGGTGTTGATGATGATGATGATGATAATGACTATGATAACATCTATGTTAAAACAAAATCTTCTTCTAACAGTAGAGGACAAGGAAAACAATTCATCCTAATGAATGGACTGCATCCAATCAGACTGCATCCAATCGGCTGGTTATTGAAATAATTATGAAGCAGCAAACAAATTATCTCCCTTTCCTTCATCCATTCATTTCTGTTTTAGTCTCAGCCTCGAAATATCTTCTAATCCATTCATTCATTCACTCATCCATCCATCCATCCCTTCTTACCAGGTTGTGGCTGTCCTGGAAAGCATAATGGAGTTTGGTGATCCACCTTCCATCTCCATTGACCAGGACTTCTCTTTCTTCTTGGAAACAGGCAGTCTATCAATCATCATCATGACATTATTATATCAATAATATTAATATTATTATTATTAATATTTATTATTATTAATTATTATTATTGATTTTCAATGCTAGCCACAGTGATTTAAGATAAGGATTATTATTGTGTAATCAATGACAGTAATCATGGTTTGTGATTGTACCGGTGATGATGACAATACTAATATTGTTAATAAATAAGTTGAACATGGCAGTGATGATGATGGTGGTGGCAATAATGACGATGATGATGAAGGTGATGATGATGGTGGTGGCAATAATGACGATGATGGTGATGGTAAGAATGATGGTGATGATGATGGTAAGAATGATGGTGATGCAACAAACCTCAGCCCTCTTGAGCATCTCCCACTTGTTGAGAACCTTCATGGCAAACACCTCATCCGTCTGCTTCAACTTCACCACGGATACCTTAACAATTACATTAAGCATTAATAATGAATAATTGTTAACAATAAATATAATTATTATTATTATTTATAACAATAATTATTTGATTAATTTCTTAATAATTGGTATTTTGCTTTCACTGCAATTATGGATTCATGTTTCACTTGCAATCTTCAATAAATTAGTGGCGGTTGAGGTTGTCATGACGATAAGATAATTAAGACTGAGGTTGTCATGACGACAAGATAATTAAGATAAAGGGCATAACAATGAGATGTAAAATAATCTGACAGCTAGTTTATGCCAAATATGGAAACAGAATGATGACGGCCTCTTCTAGTAAAAATTAGTTCTGGTTTAGACTTCAATCGCTTCAGTTTTTATCACAACACAACTGACATGAATAAGGAAGTGATGATGAGGATGATGATGATGATGATGAACGCAGTTGTGATGTCATTGACAAAATTTTTTTAGGAAACAAACATGGCTTCCAAAGACACCAGCCATCTAACCTTGTCATCATCATCATCATCATCACCATCGTCGTCATCGTCATCATCATCATCATCATCATCACCATCATCATCACCACCATCATCATCATCATCATCACCCTCATCATCATCGTCATCATCATCATCATGCCTGCAAATGCATTTGAATGCATGCACTTAAAATAAAACGTCAACAAGTGTGGCTTCCCAAGCAGCAAATACATCGGTGCATTGTTGCAATTCCACAATCACTTCCTTCCTTGAGCATAATTGCTACTATCATCATCATCGTCGTCCAAACTATTATTTTTATTATTATACTTATTATTGGCATTTACAATGGTAATTCCCATAATTATTAATTTGATATTGTAATTTGATTATCACCAATTTGCTTCAAATATCCCATAAATTCGTCATGCTTATAATTACTATCAGCACTGCCAATCTAGCCAGATGCAACAATGCTAATAAAAAATATAATAACAATAATAATTGCTTGCAATAATAATGACAACGACAACAGTATTATAAATATTCTATGTTTAGAATCAACTCCAGCCAATAAAATCCCTTACATCTCAAAAGATGGAGAATGAGAAATAGAAGCTAGATTTTTTTGAAAGCACATGAAATGTATTCATCATTATCATCACATCTGTTATCATCGTCGTCGTCGTCATCATCATCATCATCATCATCACGACCACATGAATGTGTAGAAGCCTACTAACATTGCTTTTTCTTAATAAAAAAAACAAAGGTGATGTTGACGATCATGATGGTGATGATGAATGTGGTAACAATAAGTCTGTCTGGAGACCAACTCAGACAATGAACAACATCATCGTCAACAACATCATCAACATCAACAACAACAACATCAACATCATCATCAACAACAACATCAACAACAACAACATCAACATCATCAACAACATCATCATCAACAACAACATCATCATCAACAACAACAACATCAACAACATCATCAACAACATCAACAACATCAACAACAACATCAACAACAAGAAGAAGACACAAACAGACTAAAAGCACAAAGCAACAAAATTTCCAATTCGTTGCAGACAGACAAAGCAAAAAAAGACAGAACAAAATAAAGAAGGAAGGAAGAAAGAATGATGAGAGAAGATGAGTAAGTCTGAATGATGATGATGATGATGATGATGATGATGATGAGTAAGACGAGCAACTTGAGAGCCTATTGGCTGGGGTTCCAGTGTTGTCATGGTAACAACATGCAATACTCGATTGAGTCGATGCATGTCATAAAAATGTTTTTCAAAAGATAAATAATAACAATAAATAACAATAATAATAATAATAATAATAATAATAATAATAATAATAATAATAATAATAATAATATTAATAATATTAATAATAATAATAATAATAATAATAATAATAATAATAATAATAATAATATTAATAATAATAATAATAATAATAGATAAATAATAATAATATTATTATTAATAATTACTATAATTGTAATAATAACAATAACAGCAATAATAATAATAATAATAATAATAATTAATAAAAAGCTTAAAGTGACCTCTCCAAATGCTCCTCTGCCGATGACCTTGAGTGTTTCAAAGTCACTCCTCTGCAATCTCAGTTGCTTCACGTTGCTGACAATCGGCTTGGCTGAAATAAAATAAACATATGTTGATTATTATTAATAAGTAAAAAATAATAACAACAATAATAATAATAATAATAATAACCTTAATAATAATAATAACAAATGTCATTAATTAGCAAGAATGACTGTATATAAATATAGATAATCATGTTTAATTTGCATTCTGACGAACAATTATTTGAAATACCTTTTGAACATCATCATTATCATCATCAAGATGATTAATGACAAATGACTAAGAAAGGATGACAATATATTAAACAATATTTGTAAATAAATATTTTAAACATTTGTAAATACTTTTAAATAAATATATTTAACAATCTCTCCTGACAAACCGGTTCAGATTTTTCGGGTTTTCATTTGTTTAAATTAAATTTAAAAACTGCGGAATGAAATAAAAAAACAAAAATAAGACACCATTATTTAATTATTGAATGTTATCGAAGCTAGAGTGCCATAAATATGAAAAAAATGTTTTAAAATAACTCTTCGACAAAATCATTGAATAAATTAATTTACAATTCCTCCTGATAAGAGCCTCTTGTAATCCATCGAGAATAAAATCGATTAAATCTGCTTTAAATCATCTTGATACATCGAGCCAATGGTTATGCCAACAAAGATCGATAACCACAAATAATTGTTCATTATTAGTATCATTATTATTAATATTATTAATATTAAAACCAATAATTATGGCAAGTACTGCAATTGATGTTAAGGGTTGCATAGAAATAGTTTGAAATCAAAACAAAATTACTTTTTACAACAAAATAAATATTCCCCAGTAACCATTCCCGTCGTCTCTCAAGATTCACTGTAAACCATCCTAAACCATTCTACCCACATCAACCCAAGGCACTCAATGAACTCCAATGTGAAGGAAATAAAAAAATGATATGCAACATAAATAATCTCCTTGTGCTCCCCAATCATCATCCAAACATTGCTGCATCACCATCATCGGAATATGGAATATCCTTCGCCATGTACCAACAACCAATAATCTGAGTGGCATCTCTTCACGTGAAGAGGGGACTGGATTGCTCGAGAGGTTGCCAGGACAGAAGGATCATTATCATTATAATCATCATCATCATCATCATCATCGATATCACCATCACTTTCACTTTCTTGCCGGTGGGCAATCAGCTTGCATATTAATCATATTACTGAAAAGCAAGTCTGATAATAATCATAACAATAATTTTTGTTTATATTCTAAAAAATTCCATAGCATATCATAATGACGACGACGATGATGATGAAATGGGAATAAATAAAAGATATCACCATTATCATCATCATCATCAATCATCACGAAATGTGGGAATAAATTAGAGACATCATCATCATCATCATCATCATCAAAGAGACAGGCAACCCCCATAACTAGTCAAAAGATGAGGAGGAGGAGGAGGAGGACATTACGGGTGCAATTAGGTTGAACATCAGCTGTTGTTCCATCCAATGGATGGATGTATGGAAGGATGGCATGGATGGATAGGAATATTGAAAAAAATATATTACTCTTTGTCACTTTACTAATACATCCATTAACACACTGAGTAACATATATTGAGATGAAATTTCACATTTCAATAATTGCATTATTTGCCATCACCACATCTCATCACCATAATTACCGTCATCACCATCAATCATCATTGTCATCACTTTCAATTTTGAAGTTGAAAGCTTTATCATTGAAATTCAGTTACAGACCAATTGATTAATCCAAATGGAACATTCATCCATCCATCCATTCATTCATCCACCTGCCAATTCTTTTCAATCCATCCCATCATCAACAGTGATGTATCCATCATTGAATTCCATCTTATCAGAATCACGTGAGGCAACAAGTGAGATGTGATGCAAAACATCGGATGAGTGAATGAATGAACGAATGAATGAAAGGAATCTTTTATTGTGGGTGGTCCAATAAAATTCCGGAGTCAAGTGATTTTGGTTTCATTCCACCATCCAAAAATGCTGTGCAAACAATCCCATCGGAAAGTGGAGTGGATGGCAGCATTGCAGGTTATTGAACTGGAGGAGACAGAAATGTGTTCATTGTGGTGAATCTGTGGCAGATGTGATGATGATAGACGAGGTGATGGTGATGATGATGATGATGATGATGATGACAGCTTCAGATGCAATAAATAGCTCTGTGTTGGAAGTGAAATTCTCTTTGATAGTTAAAAGCCTAAAATCTGAGAGCATCACACAATCATGAAACAGCTGCTTGCATAGATCCTAATCCTCCTAATCATCATGATCATAATTGTCATCATTGTCATCACTATCACGTCGCACCTACTAACAATCACAATCAGCAACACCTAATCACACCCAGCGCTGACCAATCCGACCGCTTCTTTTGCGTGTCGGGTTAAAATTATTTTTCACCATTTTGCAAAGCATCGGTTAACAGGTGCACGGAAGAAAGGAAGCCGCACTTACGCATGGATGAATGAATGGAAGTCAACAAAAGAGATAACAATTTTTAAAAATCCTTGAGAATGTATGAATTCAATGGTGATGATGAAAACAATGAAACAATGATATGAGGCAATTAATGAAAATAAGAAATTAATGACATCCCCCTCAGCCATCAATAGAGCATATTCACTATTTATTCATTAACCATTTATCCATAAGCATATCCAATTTATCCTTCACATCCAATGACGGATTCATGCCACTCCAAGCATATGAATAGATCGATGGATACATTAAAAATGTAACAAAAAAATCCCTTGTTGAAACACAATATTAATCTGCAAAAGATGTTGTGGGTGTAAAGAGATTAAACATCATAAAGCCACAAAGCGGGCGGATGGATGGATTCAGGGAAAGGTCAATATAAGAAACAAATTTATTGATTTCACACCACTTAATCAAGTAAGGTAAAATAAATGGTTTAGGGATGCCTCCATCAAATTATTCATAAAATTAAGGAGGATGCTACAACAATTAACAAACAATTTAACCAACAAATCCGTTACAAAAATTATTTTCGTGAAATTAAAAAAAATATCTTAAAGTGTTTTTTATTATGTATTATTTAGAAATAAAGCAATCTGAGAATTGTCAAATCTTGGAGGCAGAGAAATCAAAGCAAGTTCATGATTAATGAATGCAAGTAAATTCAACCTGCATAATTTCATGAATCAACGAATCATTAGAGAGAAATCATTGATAAATTTTGCATAATGGGACAAACTCTATTCATTTAGGCATGCAAGCATATAAGAATTAAATTAAATTTTAAGATTTAAAACACTATTGGACCATCAATAGTAGTTTTTACTAATAAATCATGGAAACTTATAAACCAACAAAACTATCACAAAGCAAAACTCCAAAGCTCGAATTGCAATAAAAACTATGAATTTGAGGCACTCACCATATTCAACAAACTCCAGGATACTCTTCTCCCTCCTAAGAGCAGAACTGCAACACTCATCGTAGAGAGCAATCAGAATGTCAAGAAGACTCTCAATGCTCAGAGCTTGTCCTTCGCTTTCTTTGGCGCCCTTCAGATACAGCTGCTCCAATTTTTTTAATCGTTCTTTGGCAGCCATATTAATTAGTCGTGAAAATCTCTTGTAAAAATGTCTGAAAACAATTCAGTCGTAAAAAACAACTTGTTACGGGTTTATTTATAGTCGATTGTACCCTCTCTAGTATGATTCTCGCTCCCGAAATAAATTGACCTTCTAAAGAAATGTTAAAATATAAATTCCGACTCAATCTAGTTAATCTAGTGACTATAGAGTTTGGAGAAAGATTTTCTTTCATTTGAAACAGCCAAACATGTATTTCAGACGGATGGTCGCATTCTAAGAGTCAGCACGTACGAAAAATTACATCAACAGTTTCAGCTATTAATTTTCATTCGGACGATGCTACAACCATTAAGAACACGAATAGGACGCCAGTTGCTTCCTTAAGTCGGCAAAAACAAACACGGCCGCCGTGTATTGCTTTCAATATGGCAGAAGCTCTTGCATCCGTGATTAAATTTTAATCTATTGCATATAGTTAGTCAGTAATTTTTATTACCGAAGTTTTTATGTATTTATTTTTATTATTGTTGTTTTTTTGAGAAAATTAAAAACCAAAATCTTGCCACGTAAACCGTGGACCAGGTTACCTTTCCAACCTGTACCTCCGGAGCAAATAACACCTTCCTGATCGCCACGTTGTTTTCACATCGAATCACAAGAATCGGCGTGAATCATCTTCTTTTGCATATTAATTTATGAACCATTTTAATATTTATTGACCACTTCAAACGCGCATCACATGACTTCGTCGAGGATGGGCGTCATGTTATACTGACATTTGTCATGGGAGTTGTTGCCGACAGCTTGGTTTATAAATATATAAACGGTCACCTGGTAACCTTTGTTCTGCATTTCCACGACCAATTTGAAGATCTACTTTAGTGAACACGTTCTTGGCGCTACGGCTTGCATCATTTATACCACCTAAGTTCACAAATGCTGTGAAGGAAGAGAAATAGGCTATCCCTAGATATAACCTTAATATCAGTGGTAATATTTATAATCATAAGCAGATTAAGCGATCCTGAAACAAATTTATTCCCTGACTAGAGCCTGTGCCGACAATCAAGTCTTTTTTTATTATGATGATGCACACTTGTTACTTCATAAGCTTGCAAGGTGAAAAAACTATGGACATAAACGGACCACCCACTGTTTGGCCTCGACAGCATTCGTTACCATGACTACGTCACACGCACAACAGGCCAAGAAAGAGTTAAATAATTTCAACCCAAACAATCTTTCTCCAGCGCAACTCATCGACAATTCATCAGCTAATCACAAGACTCCCCATCCTGCAGTCTCCCACGCCTAGGGGCAGATCGATACACGCAAGACATCCAAGAGTCCATCTGTTTAGACAGAAAATGAAACAACATCCGAGAACACTATTTACATCTCGAAACGCAAGCATAACTTGAACTGACGGACGCTTTCGATGTCAGTCGATGTCAGTTTACGTTCACAGAACGAAATCTTGACGGGTTCCAAATCTTGCCTAAGAAGACAATGCGTGCAATATCGATTGTCTGAGTCCAGGTGATTGTAAAGTTGAACAGGTAAACAGCGTTTGTTTACAATAGTAGTTGTCACAAATTAATTTCCAAACAACCAGAGATATGATGAGAGACGAGGAGGAGATAATTTATACTTCAATTTGTGCATGACTCGCACCAGAATGAACCTAAATTGTGTTTAAGAATGAATGGATGAATGAGTGAGTGAATTAATGCATGTCGACATCGTAGAAACACCTGGAATGAACGTAGCAATGAGGCCAAAGTTGAAAGTTGAGGAGATGTTCGTTATTTTGAAATACAACATCAACAAAAGTGCTGAAGTCTGAATAACAACTTCAACAACAACAACAAGAGCAACAAAGAAGATCAACTACAACGACGATAATAACATCCTTATAACTACAAGCTCTTCTTCATTATAGTTCTCCATTGTCGTGAGTCTCCTTGGACTTCTCCGCCTCATCGGCTGGAATTTCCAGTTTTGTCTCCTCAGGGGGAGGTGGTACTTGCTCATCTGCCTTGGGTGGACTGGTGTCATCTAGAATAACAGAGAGTTTTTGAAGATGATCAAACACAAGGACAAAAGGGTATATTCGAATCGATCCATCGACATACCTTTCTTGGGGGTTTCTCCTTCGTCCGTCTTCTCGTCGGTGTCGGCACGCTCCGTGGAGTTGTCCTTGGGTTTCGTCTTGGGCTTGAAGCTCTTGATCTTGTTGACGAGGTACTTGATCTCCCTGTCGAGGGCATTGATCTTCCCCATGATGTCCTCTACCGTGAATCGGGGCTTCTCCGTCAGAGGGGTTTTTTTCTGCTCGTCGTGGACAGTTTTGTTCCATGCCTTGGATGAAAAGAAGTTTTTTTTAAGATTTTTAAAGAATCACAAAGTTTTTGTTCGAAAATGACCGAAGGAATATTTATTGCTTAATAAAACTAGCTTTTAACCAGACTTTTGACTTGAAAATGCATACCCAAGCATTGCAACTGCCACGGTTTTAACCACTCAATGCACGAAGAATTATTATTCCCTCGATAAAAATATAATTGACATCATCATCATCATCACCTTGGTATCCTTGATGAGAGTCTTGAGGGTTTCAAACTCCACCTTTGTGAATGGCAGATCCTCTCCAGTGAAGTTGGCCATACTGACCAAGAAGTACTCGCTATGATTCACCCTCGAGTTGAACATCTCGATGAAGTGCGGCCTCTGTTCGAGCTCGAAGACCCTTTCGAACAAGTCACGCGTCAGGAGACGCAGCTCGTCCAGCTTCTCCGTGTACACCTGGAATGCGATCGATCGATTCCATTTGTAAGAAAACAAAATCGATAATGAAGACAATTCAGATAGATTAACCACTTAATAATTCACCGATTCAATAAATAATTTATACATTAATGAAGACATATTCCGTATGTAGAATGGACGAGTTATTAACCTCATAATGAGAGCAATAAAAAATCATAAGAAGATGACAATACAAATAGCGGCTCCCGGGTTCCTACCTTCCTGGGTGCATTCTCATCCTGTTCGAACATCCAGTCCGAAGCGGCATCAAGTTTCTCTCCGATCTTCTTCCTTTCCTCTTGGGTCGAGCACTTGACGTAAACCTTCTGCTCGAGTTTGTCCCGAGTGTCGAAGATGAACGACTCGACGTCATTCTTCGCCTTCTCCAGCAGGTCTTTCTCCTCGTCTCTCTTCTTCAGGTCGTTCAGACTACAACCGACGGAAACATAGAGTTCTTCAAATCGACCCTCCGAATAATGATCTCATCGAGTTACGACGACACGACATTTATTCATCTTCAAATCGAAATAAATTTATCAAATATATACATCAAGACACTCAACTGTTTCTTGGCGAGTTTGAGTTTCTCCTCGTCGGGATCCTTGAGGTCGTTGACCTTAACGTTGACCTTGAGAGGTTCCTTGACCAACAGGATCTGCGACTTCTTTTCCCCCTTCAGCTTTTCCAACTTCACTTCCTCAGTTTTTCCGGCGCCTTCGGTTCCCTCCTTTTTCTCCTTCTCCTCTTTCTCCTTACCACTTTCCTCGTTTGTCTTTTCGTCATCAGATTTGTTGCCCGGAGTCTCTCCCTCTTTACTCTGGTTGAAAGATGAAAGTCTTGTTGAAGGAAGCGAGTCGACCGATTTGAATTTCATTATAAAAATAAGGTGAAGTCTCAACCAATGAAAGAATTGTTGATGAATGGATTCATCCACATCCGGGCGAATGTCAAAGTGGAAAAGAAATGATTTCAACGAATACTACGAACCTCATCCGACTGAGCAGCTTCTTCTTGTTTGCCAGTTTCCGTCTTTTCCTCCTGCTGAGATGTTCGATCGGTCTCATCCTGCAAAAGATGGACGGGAAGTTGAGCGAAAGAATAACTTCTCCGAATACCGTGGAACGCGATGACGCACGTTAGCGGAGGCAAACTGTTTCCACGGCACGTGAAACTAAACCAATATTAACCACACGACACTCGTGAAATGAATCGAACCATAACCGAGCATGAAATTCAACAGATGAGTCAGAGATTAACAACTGAGATTAGTAAAGAAATGTTCAAGCAAACAACAAAAACTAATATTAAATCTTTTAAGAAGCAACATCTACAACAGGTTAGACCTTTAAATGAGCTACAGATCATCAAACGTTAATTTAATAACACGCCTCGACAGGCCCTGCGACCCGACCGCGGCAAAAACATCGACGACATCCCCGCAATCGGCAAGGAGGTCGAGGACCTCAAACACTAGCCTGATTTTCCGTCTCATTCTCGGGGGTCTTTTCGTGGTCCTGAGCTTCTTTTTCTTCTTTCAGCGGTTCCTCGTTTTTAGCTTCCGACTGCTTTTCGCTGCCATTTGTCTTTGCAGCCTAGAGGTCAGCATCGGGATTACGGTATTTGTATGCTACCAGTTTTTTTAAACTACGTGCTCGAGAGGACAGCAATTCGACCGTGCAAAAGCTATCGAGCAAAACTGAGTTTGAAATGAGAAAAGCCAACATAAGTGAACAAAATTTTAACTGAGGACTGAACCAAAGTCAAAGCTGCACGTGCACTCACAATTACAAACAACTCGAAAAGCTGCATTCTACGTCGTTTTAAATACAAGCAACGACAAAGCCATTTCTGACTATTTGCAGCTCGCTCGGATTCGCGTTTCGCAAATTTCTCAGGGTTGCCACAAAATGTCGTCACGTGGGTGCCCAACATCGAGGTAGGCGAGCCTAGAACTACCAACAACTGCTAATACATTGGACAAGGCATTGTAGTGCTTTGTAAAGTATTTTACTGCATCGTTGCACAACAAGTCCCCCATCCCATCTCACCTCTTCACTTTCCACTGAACCTTCCTTTCCTGCTTCGTCTTCGCCCGTTTTGGTTCCAAAGAAACTGCTGAATGACTTGCCTAGCTCTAAAGGTCAAAAGTTAAAGGTTAGCTAGAAGTTAGGTGCATGTTCAGGCTAAAGGTTTGGTGAATATTTTGTTAAATCTCATTGAATGAATGCACATGAAAATCTTGCAAAAAGCACATGAATATGAAAAGACCAAAACTGACTCGAAAGTGTTGATTCTTCCTCATCAGATTCAACAGGTGCAACCTTCTCGAAGGTGGCTTCCACCTGCAAAATACATTTTTAAATTTTTTTTATTTATTTATTTCATTAATGTTTTAAAAAGTTCATTTCCAAACTTAATTCATCTCATAAACTCTCCTTGCAACCTGTAAAACACTGCAATACATGGAAAATATGAAAGTAAAGATTCAAGATTCAAGACCTTATCGACGTGCAGTATTCCACTCTCGTCCACAATGAAGTGTGCCTTAATGCCTTTGGGGACTTCTGCCTCCCCGTGCTTTGAGAATGCCTCTTCAATTCCACTCAACTCGACGGTGGAGAGAGAGAGACGACCCAAGTACCTGTTCGACAACGATCGACTAGGTCAGTGTTGAATGTTGAATTCAATGTCGCTTCAATGACATTTCATGTTAGAGTTTAAAAAGCATTGACCTCGAAAATGTATTTAAAATAATGTTTGATTAATTTTTAAAGAATGCAAACGCATTATCTATCATTTATGTATCTATCATTTAACATAAACTAAAAAAGCCAATTGCCTAACTTGAGTTCTTCCTCATCGAGAAATTTGAGGTCTCCATAGTTGATCTGGAAGGCAAAGTCCTTGGTGTTCTTATTGAAGGTCATGACCTTCTTGTGGGGGTACGGTTGGAGGCGACCGAACAAGGTCTTCGTGACGGTCTTCGACGCTTCCTCGCTTTCACCTGGAGTTCTCACACGATCGAACTCAACCTATTTTGTGAATCAACCATTGCAATCAGCTAAAGAAAGAACAAATTTTTAATAATAAGTTCTACTTAGTTGTATCTGATAAGAAAGATGTAAGAAATCATAACATCATAAAGGTTTGCCCCAAACCTGAATGGGATAAACAATGGCCTCTTTGACGTTGAACTTTTGAACTTTGAACCCTTTGCCCAAATGAGCAGCCTGGTAAACGGCACCGAGAGCGGCCGCCTCGTCAGTGTTGATTCCCTTGCCCAACTCCTCCCTGCGATGGGAAACAACAACGTGAATGAAAATGAAACAACAACGATTCAGAAGGTAATAGAATGAATTAAGATTATAAGATTTAAAGACGAACAAAGGAAAGAATTCACCTTCCGATGGCTGCTTTGAGTGTTTCTTGAATCTTTGGCACTCTAGTTCCACCTCCCATGAGGATGACTTCATTGATTTCAGTCTTTGAAAAACATCATCATCATCATCATCATGATAATCCAATTAACATTATTTCCATTAGACAGATAAATTTGGCAACTCCAAGCATGACAACCTAATGACACTTCGTGAAACGATGTTTGGGCTTCTTAGCGGCAATAGAATTAATTACCGAATTTAGAATGTAAGCCATGTCACAAGCTGTAACAACGACCAACCATAGTCAGTTGAGAAACATCCAAAGCATCCCGAACGGTTTTCCCGATGCCTTCGAACAGGTCCGAGCAGAGGGTTTCGAACTCTTCCCTCGTCACCTTTGCTCTGAAGTCCTCGTCGTCCGCCAAGTTCTCCACCTGGGCAAAGTGGTCGGCATTGGCGCTGAGCACCTGCTTGACTCTGCCGGCTTCCTTGTACAATTTCTGCAGGGCCTTGTCGTCCCGGAAGACGTCCTTCTTGACCTTTCGGTTGGCGTTGAAGATTTTGGCGAGATGGTCTCGGAGTCTCCTCTGGAATTCCAATCCGCCGAGAGTTCGGTTGAATCTGGATGTAAAAAAACGAAACGGTCGAATGAGAAGATCGGTGCTTCTGAATTTGAATCTTTCCTCTCGAAAGAAGCAAAAGACTCGTACCCGATGCCTTTGATGGTCAACTGGGGGAAGGTGTCCGTTTGTCCAGATGAGGTCTTCGTCTTGACCACCTGGTACTCTGAGACGGTCACAGAGGTGTATTTTAGTTTCGAGTTTCAATTGAAAATACGTTTGAGGTCTGAACGGCTTAAAAACTCACCGACGATGGTGGTGACGGTGGCTGTTGCTCCGATGTCGAAGAACATGTAGTAGGATGGAGTTGCATTGAATGATTTCCTTCTGAACACTCCATAGTTGAGAGCGACTGATAAAAAGTGAAAAATTATGATAAAGATAAATCACCGACTCCATCGACAATGTTTATCAACGCCAATCAAAAATGCAAACTATTGTTTATGTTGTACGTACAATTTGCAGTGCATAACAAGCAATCCATTTATTGATTCAATATTCGATAAATATCATCTTATTTAAATCTCATTCCAAAGCAAGACAGCTGAGATGCAAGCTCAAAAAAATCGAAAACCTTCACTTAAAATTATCCCAAAACAACATCCACGCATCTCAAGTTCATAGACCCATCGACAAAGATGACGTTACTATTATCGAACGCCAGCAACTGGCGACAGCAAGCGCACCAGCTGCACGTACCATACGAAGATGACGTAGATGCTACCTGCGGCGTTGTCTCCGATGAGTTGAAGTACCTTGAGTCCCACCAACTCTGCCGCTCGAATCATGGCTCTCCTCTCGGCCTGGTTGAAGAATGCCGGAACCGTGATGACGATCTCGCTGATGGGTTGTTCTGAGGAACAATAATCATCGTGCGGTCGAATGAAGTTCGATAACGTGCGCTATCGGCGTGTCTCTCGATCGTGATAATTTAACCGAATAATTGTACAGTAATTGAGATTGTCCGAATCAAAGCAATCGAGAGATAAAGTTGACGTAAGCGGATCGATCGACCGACCTGCAAAGACTTCGGCACTCTCCTTAGCCTTCTGAAGTATCATGGCCACCAGCTCCTCGGGCGAGTACTTGGTGTTCCTGTGCGACGTCGCGTCAAATTTCAGAATAAATCTCGTTCGGGCAAAACGAAAGCAGACACTCACTCGTCGTGCACGAACAGGACCGAACCGGTCTCCGGGTCCTTCTCCATCTCGTAGTAAGGATATTTTCGTCTGAACTCCGTCACCAGAGGATTGTCGAAGTCCTTTCCCAGAACGTCGTGCAGGTACCTGTAAGCTGACTTCGGGTGCTTCATAGCCTGTTCAATTATCATGGAGGCAATGAATTAGAAATCCATCATCATAATCCTCATTACAATTATTGCTAGTATTTAAATGACAAAAGCGTAATTAAGAAATTTAAAGATACAAAATCAACAAAATAATGACTACAATTAAAACGGAGTAAACGTCCTAATTACTGAAACCTCACGGCTCGATCGTGATGCGTTCGTAATGCGCGGCAACGAATTCGACAAACTCACGGAACTCAGTGCAGCATCTCCGAAGATCCTCTCGCCGTTCCTGAGAGCCACAATGTTCGGTGTTTTCCTCTGAGACTCCCTGTGAGGAGAACATTCACAACACATTTACAACTTGTGGCCACAATTCTAAAAATCATTTCCTTATAATTTCTAAATAACTATATTCCATTTCACAAGTTTATTACATGAATCATCTGCAAATGAAATATAAACCTTGTGAAGCAAAAAAAAACAAATTAAATTTGCAAACTGGTAAAAGTATAAGTAATATATAAATAAAAAATTCTCACTTGTTTAAGACAATTTCCATGGGGACACCAGGCTGTTAAATGTTTCAAAAAAAAAGTTAGAATTTAGTTAAAAATAAATCTCAAGCTGCATCTTGTCATCATGATGCAACATGCCAAAATCATCATAAAAACTGATCCTATTCCAAGCATAAATCACTTCCTAACCAGATGACAAAAAAAATTCACAATTCTTACTTTGACAATTGCAACTTTCAAAAATTCTCCTCCATAATCCACAGACATGACTGCCAGGCCAGCTGTAGAGCAAAATAAAACTCAGCACCCAGCACAACAGCACAACATAATAGCTAACAGCAACAAATATTTAAACTCAACATTCAACTTCGATTTATCAACCTAAAACTTCAATTAAAGTGAAAAAAATAACACAATCACGTGGAAAATGTCCAAGCATCTCACCAGCCAGAGCAGGTAGAAATAATCCCAAGAGCAACTTCAAGCACATATTAGCAGCCATCATCAACTGCTACTGGAAAATGAATACAAAGCCACACTCGGTCAAAGAGAAGTCCAATTAGCAGCAAGTTCTGTAATTTGAAAATGCCGGCTTCAAAAATTCTCGTAAATTTCGCAAATTCGCTTCCCTACTAAACTACTTAACGCAGCGAAAGAATTGAAAACGTGTCTATTTGACTGCAGATTGAGATAAAATTAAAAGCAGAATTCTTAAAAAAGAAGTCCAACCTTCGGCGACACGGTCGAGCTCAGCCTAGAAACATATGTGGCGCATTTTGGTTGGCTGTAATCATTTCCGCTTTCACGTGTGTTTATTAAAGTCATTTTAACTGAATAGCAATCTTAAATATTTTTAAATACATTTTTGAGTTTTTAAAGATTTAATTGAAACGTTTTTACTTGATGATGAAAATTATAATGCGTTGTGTTGTTATCAACTCGTCCGCTGAGATGAGGCATTTTAAGCGTCTGAACTGCCATTGGCTGTTCATTTTAGATTTTTTTTAGAGTGCTGTTGCAATCCTGTAATTGCCGTATAATTACGTGATTAAGTTATTTAATTAATTTTGATGCGGAGGCTTTAAATATATTATAAAAGGTTATGTAGACTCTAAATAACATGAGAAACAAAATCATTAAACTTTTAATGATCTAGGTGAATGCACAAATTGGTAAAAATAGAATACTTAAGGATAATTATTTAATTAGATTAAATTACTCTGAATATGATCTGAATACAACTTTTCAAGATGTTACTGACCCTATATTATTATTCACTATATTTGTATCATTATTCTGTGATAATTAACATAAAATATAATTTTTTTAAAGCAACTTATCAATTTCTGACAACAAAAACTTTCATAATCCTTCTCAATAAATATAAAACCATCTTTTTCAAACTAGAGACTTTCCAAACGTTATCTGAGAATAGATTTTTGACAACATACAAAGCGAGCGTGCCAGCTAATTTTTAATTTCATTTTTGTCAATCAAAGTTGGCCCAAATCTGGAATTGATGCAAAAGACATCGTGGCCGTTGTAAATCAAATCAAATATCCATCGTCATCATCTCCCTTGCAAATATTTAGATCCCTATGGGGTACACTCCTTCTCATTCCCAAAAGGTCAATCCTTAGAGTTTGAAGACATGACCTCTGTCTGTAGAAGAGAATTGCATGTGCAGCGCGGATTATCGGATTAACAGACAGATGGGGTAAGAATAATAACCATCTAACCAGCCAACCCTTGGAAACGCAAGAAAAGTAAGAAGTAGACTCGAAAGAATTTTAAACCCACGTTTAATGCAATGTTTATATCCACTCGAATATGAAAAATTATTTTGCAGTTTAATGAAAGAACTTAAATAGAATTTACAGTGAAACAAAACATAACTGCCATCTTCCTCGACTTTCTGCCAAAACACCTGCTGTGATTGTAAAAGTAGAAGATACTTTACATTAGTAATAATAAACCAAAGGAGACTGGGAGACCTTTGAGTTATGGTTAATCGTGAAGATGATGACTGTGAGACCTCTTCCCTCTAAATTTGTAGACGGTGCTTGCTGAAATGAATTACATAATGTGAGTGCAGCTTTGCTTGAGCTTATTTAGTACTTATTGCGTCAACGTTCGAGACAATTTTGAGATGGCTGAATCGTTAAGAAGAAAATTAACACTTGTTACAGGTGCAGAACAAATTCGTTTACAAGTAGGTACATTTCTTTTTTCTACCAAATCGTAATTGCTTTATTAAAGGTGCTGGAAGTGGAATAGGAGAAGCTTTATGCCAAGTTTTGTTGCGAGAAGGATCGAAAGTGGCTGCAGTGGACATAAAAGCTATCGACCCTGACAAATATGCCGGCGCAAAAGTTAAATAACAAACACATTTCAAAACAAAACATTAGCTAGAGTGAAGTTGACCTTATTTCGATGTTCGTGAAACAGATTTTAAAGAATTTAGAGCGGATATTTCCTCAAAAGATGAGGTGGAGGAGTTGGTGAAAAACGTCCAAACTCATTTTGGTTCCACGCCAGACTGCATCGTCAATTGTGCTGGAATTGTTGATGGCTCTGCTCTGCTTACAATGACTGAAAAACAGTTCGATGATGTTATTAGAGTCAATCTTAAGGTAACTTAAAAAAATTTTTTTTTAGACAATTTGGTTACATTTTTCAATGGGCCTTCATCAAATGTTTACTAAATGTCCTTTTTAGGGTACGTATCTTGTATGTCAAGCTGCAACAAAAGCATTTGTGGAGAATCAAGAAAAAAATAAGTCCACTGATGGAGGCTCCATTGTAAATATATCCAGCATTCTTGGAAGAACTGGATTAGCTGGACACTCTAACTATTCGGCTTCTAAAGCTGGAGTGATCGGCTTGACTAAAGCTATCGCGAAGGAATTAAGTCAGTACTGCATCAGATGCAATGCCGTCTTACCCGGATTTATCGAAACTCCGATGATAAGCGGCGCTTCTGAGGAAGACAAGAAGACTGCTATCAAGGAAATTTCACTCGGCAGAATTGGAAAGCCAGAGGGCAGGAAAAGAAACTTTAAGCGCGAGATTTATTTATTTGATTAGCGTCCGCTGCATCTTAGTTGATGATTTGGACTGCAAGCACGATATAAATATATCAGCATGTACATGTTTTAATAACTACTTGCAGAGGTGGCCGAACTCTGTGTCTTTCTGCTCTCCGACAAGAGCAGTTACATCACTGGAACTTCTATTGAAGTCACTGGTTAGTTGAGATTAATTAGTTAGTCGATTTAATGGCAGCATGCGATATTTTAAACGCAATTAATTTATTAATCGATCAATGTTTCAATTCAATACAGGTGGGTGGTACATGTAGCGAATTTGAGATCGAATCCAGTTAGACGTGACATGTGACATGCACGCCACGAATGCGAATTTTAACAAGTTGGAATAAATTCGAGACAATTATTATTAAATATGAATTTTATAAATTTCCAAAAAAAAGTAAAATTATCCTGAATCTAAAGCCAGTCTTGCGAAGAATTTGTACGTTGACCTTAAAAACTCGAAACTGTTTTGTTTCAAAGATACTAGTTCGTTGTTTTGAGTCGTTATAAACTAAAATTTAAAATAAATAACGACACATCATGAATTTGTGAATTGTTATGTGAATATTGATATGTTTTACAAATAATTCTTACAAGCAATAAACATCCCACTGATGACAACCATGGCTGACGAGAGGGGACGCATGGCGTCCTCACATCATACATTTTAAAGGACCCATCGGGATCTTAAAATAATAAGTTTTTTATAATAATGAAATCTGGAATCCTAGCTTTAAAAGCTTTAAATACTATAAAAGGTTATGTGGACACTAAATAACATGAAAATTAAAATCATTACCCTTATAACGATCCAGGGAAATATGCAAATTGGTAAAATTAGAATACTTAAGGATAATTATTTAATTAGATTAAATTACTCTGAATATGATGTATGAATATGAATATGAAATATCCATCGTCATCATCTCCCTCGCAAATATTTATTTCCCTACGGGGCACATTCCTTCCCATTTCCAAAAGGTCAATCCCTAGAGTTTGAAGACATGACCTCTGTCTGTAGAAGAGAATTGCATGTGCAGCTCGGAACATCGGATTAACAGACAGATGGGGTAAGAATAATAACCATCTAACCAACCAACCCTCGGAAACATATAAAAGAACCGCTTGTTACAAGCAAACAATAAAAACATCCTCTGGGAAGATGGTTTGAGTCAGTAATAAAGACTGTTAAAAACTCATTAGTTAGGTATAATAATTTAATTCAAAGTTACAATAATTTAATTCAAAGATATAAGAATTTAATTCAAAGATATAAGAATTTAATTCAAAGTTATAAAAATTTAATAAAAAGATATAATAATTTAATTCAATGTTACCAGTAAGCAAGACAAGCAAAAAGTAAACGAAAATTTGTACGACTGCATTAAATTGTTGCTGTATTGATTTGCCCATCACGTCAAAGCACATGAGCGTACAAGTTAGAGATTAGTAATAAGCCAAACGAATCTGGCAGACCTTTGAGTTATTGTTAACCGTGAAGATGATGACTGTGAGAGACCTCTTGACTCTAACCTCGTAGTCGGTGCTTGCTTGCTTGCTGAAATGAATTACATAATATGTGAGTGCAGCTTTGCTAGAGCTTATTTAGTACTTTTTGCGTCAACGTTCGAGACAATTTTGAGATGGCTGAATCGTTAAGAGGAAAACTAACACTTGTTACAGGTGCAGAACAAATTCGTTTACAAGTAGGTACATTCCTTTTTTCTACCAAATCGTAATTGCTTTATTAAAGGTGCTGGAAGTGGAATAGGAGAAGCTTTATGCCAAGTTTTGTTGCGAGAAGGATCGAAAGTGGCTGCAGTGGACATAAAAGCTATCGACCCTGACAAATATGCCGGCGCAAAAGTTAAATAACAAACACATTTCAAAACAAAACATTAGCTAGAGTGAAGTTGACCTTATTTCGATGTTCGTGAAACAGATTTTAAAGAATTTAGAGCGGATATATCCTCAAAGGATGAGGTGGAGGAGCTGGTGAAAAACGTCCAAACTCATTTTGGTTCCACGCCAGACTGCATCGTCAATTGTGCTGGAATTGATGATGTTTCTGCTTTTCTTACAATGACTGAAAAACAGTTCGATGATGTTATTAGAGTCAATCTTAAGGTAACTTAAAAAAATTTTTTTTTTAGACAATTTGGTTACATTTTTTAATGGACGTTCATCAAATGTTTACTAAATGTCCTTTTTAGGGTACGTATCTTGTATCTCAAGCTGCAACAAAAGCATTGGTGGAGAATCAAGAAAAAAATCGTTCCTCTGCTGGAGGTTCCATTGTAAATATATCCAGCATTGTTGGTAGAACTGGATTTATTGGGCACTCTAACTATTCGGCTTCTAAAGCTGGAGTGATCGGCTTGACTAAAGCTATCGCGAAGGAATTAAGTCAGTACTGCATCAGATGCAATGCCGTCTTACCCGGATTTATCGAAACTCCGATGACGAGCGGCGCTTCTGAGGATGTCAAGAAGAATTTTATCAAGGAAGTTCCGCTTGGCAGAATTGGAAAGCCAGAGGGTAGGAAAAGTGACTTTAAGCATGAGATTTATTTATTCTTTGCATAACTAAGATGATTTGGACTGCAAGCACGATATAAATATATCAGCGTGAACACATGCACATGTTTTAATAACTACTTGCAGAGGTGGCCGAACTCTGTGTCTTTCTGCTGTCCGACAAGAGCAGTTACATCACCGGAACTTCTATTGAAGTCAGTGGTTAGTTGAGATTAATTAGTTAGTCGATTTAATGACAGCATGCGATATATTAAACGCAATTAATTGATTAATCAATTCAATATTTCAATTCAATGCAGGTGGGTGGTACATGTAGCGAATTCGAGATCGAATCCAGTTAGACGTGTCATGTGACATGCACGTCACGTTGGCGAATTTTAACAAGTTGGAATAAATTCGAGACAATTATTAATAAATATGAATTTTATGAATTTCCAAAAAAGATTAAAATTATCCAGAATCTAAAGCCAGTTTTGCGCAGCATTTGTACGTTGACCTTAAAAACTCGAAACTGTTTTGTTTCAAAGATACTAGTTCGTTGTTTTGAGTCGTTATTAATTAAAATTAAAAAAAACGACACATCACGTATTTGTGAATTGTTACGTGAATATTGATATGTTTTACAAATAATTCTTACAAGCAATAAACATCCCACTGATGACAACCATGGCTGACGAGAGGGGGCGCATGGCGTCCTCACATCATACATTTTTTAGGACCCATCGGGATCTTAAAACAATAAATTTTTTATAATAATGAAATCTGAAATCCTAGCTTTAGATATACTGTAAAAGGTTATCTGGACACCAAATAACATGAAAATTAAAATCATTACCCTTTTAACGATCCAGGGGACTATGCAAAATAGGTAAAAATAGAATACTTAGGGATAATTATTTAATAGGATTAAATTACTCTGTTTATGATCGGCTACAACTTTTCAAGATGTTACTGACATTTTTACTATATGTTTTATTATTATTCCGTGATAATTAACATAAAATATAATTTTTTTAAAGCAACTTATCAATTTCTGGCAACAAAAACTTTCATAAGTCGCATCCTTCTCAATAAATATGAAATCACCTTTTTCAAACTAGAGACTTTCCAAACTTTATCTGAGAATAGATTTTTGACAACATACAAAGCGAGCGTTTACACGGAGTGCCAGCTAATTTTTAATTTCATTTTTTGTCAATCAAAGTTGGCCCAAATCTGGAATTGATGCAAAAGACATCGTGGCCATTGTAAATCAAATCAAATATCCATCGTCATCATCTCCCTTGCAAATATTTAGATCCCTATGGGGTACACTCCTTCTCATTCCCAAAAGGTCAATCCCTAGAGTTTGAAGACATGACCTCTGTCTGTAGAAGAGAATTGCATGTGCAGCGCGGATCATTGGATTAACAGACAGATGGGGTAAGAATAATAACCATCTAACCAGCCAACCCTTGGAAACGCAAGAAAAGTAAGAAGTAGACTCGAAAGAATTTTAAACCCACGTTTAATGCAATGTTTGTATCCACTCGAATATGAAGAATTATTTTGCAGTTTGATGAAAGAACAGACCTTATATGCTGATGTGGTTGTTATATACATATATATTTTGTTTATATTATATAAGACATATATTTTACCCATATGGCTGGAAATCTATCGCTTGTTACAAGCAAACAATAAAAACATCCTCTGGGAAGATGGTTTGAGTCAGTAATAAAGACTGTTAGAAACTCATTAGTTAGGTATAATAATATAATTCAAAGTTATAATAATTTGATTCAAGTAATTAAATAACTTGAGTTAGCAGTAAGCAAGACAAGCGAAAAGTAAACGAAAATTTGTACGACTGCATTAAATTGTTGTTGTATTGATTTGCCCATCACGACAATGCACATGACCGTAATAAGCCAAACGAGTCTGGAGGACCTTTGAGTTATGGTTAATCGTGATGATGATGATGATGATTGTGAGACCTCTTGACTTTAACCTTGTAGTCGGTGCTTGCTTGCTTGTTTGATGAAATTAATTACATAATATGTGAGCGCAGTTTCTTAAATAAGCTTGAACTTTTTGCGTCAACGTTCGAGACAATTTTGAGATGGCTGAATCGTTAAGAGGAAAACTAACACTTGTTACAGGTGCAGAACAAATTCGTTTACAAGTAGGTACATTCCTTTTTTCTACCAAATCGTAATTGCTTTATTAAAGGTGCTGGAAGTGGAATAGGAGAAGCTTTATGCCAAGTTTTGTTGCGAGAAGGATCGAAAGTGGCTGCAGTGGACATAAAAGCTATCGACCCTGACAAATATGCCGGCGCAAAAGTTAAATAACAAACACATTTCAAAACAAAACATTAGCTAGAGTAAAGTTGACCTTATTTCGATGTTCGTGAAACAGATTTTAAAGAATTTAGAGCGGATATTTCCTCAAAAGATGAGGTGGAGGAGTTGGTGAAAAACGTCCAAACTCATTTTGGTTCCACGCCAGACTGCATCGTCAATTGTGCTGGAATTGCTGATGTTTCTGATTTGTTTACAATGACTGAAAAACAGTTCGATGATGTCATTAGAGTCAATCTTAAGGTAACTTAAAAAAATTTTTTTTTAGACAATTTGGTTACATTTTTCAATGGGCCTTCATCAAATGTTTACTAAATGTCCTTTTTAGGGTACGTATCTTGTATGTCAAGCTGCAACAAAAGCATTTGTGGAGAATCAAGAAAAAAATAAGTCCACTGATGGAGGCTCCATTGTAAATATATCCAGCATTGTTGGTAGAACTGGATTTATTGGGAACTCTAACTATTCGGCTTCTAAAGCTGGAGTGATCGGCTTGACTAAAACTATCGCGAAGGAATTAAGTCAGTACTGCATCAGATGCAATGCCGTCTTGCCCGGATTTATTGAAACACCGATGACGAGCGGCATTTCTGAGGAAGTCAAGAAGAATTTTATCAAGGAAGTTCCGCTTGGCAGAATTGGAAAGCCAGAGGGTAGGAAAAGAAACTTTAAGCATGAAATTTATTTATTTATTTATTTGATTAGCGTCCGTTGCATAAGATGATTTGGAGAGCAAGCAGAATATAAATATATCAGCGTGCACATGTTTTAATAACTACTTGCAGAGGTGGCCGAACTCTGTGTCTTTCTGCTGTCCGACAAGAGCAGTTACATCACCGGAACTTCTATTGAAATCACTGGTTAGTTGAGATTAATTAGTTACGATAGAATACGATATTTTAACGCAATTAATTGATTAATCAATCAATATTTCAATTCAATATAGGTGGGTGGTACATGTAGCGAATTCGAGATTGAATCCAGTTAGACGTGACATGTGACATGCACGACACGAATGAGAATTTTAACAAGTTATAATACATTCGAGACAATTTTTATTAAATATGAATTTTATAAATTTCCAAAAAAGATTAAAATTATCCTGAATCTAAAGCCAGTCTAGCGCAGCATTTGTACGTTGACCTTAAAAACTCGAAACTGTTTTGTTTCAAATGTTCGTTGTTTTCAGTCGTTATAAATTAAAATAAAAAAAAAATAACGACACATCATGTATTTGTGAATTGTTACGTGAATATTGATATGTTTTAAAAATAATTCTTACAAGCAATAACCATCCCACTGATGACAACCAGGGATGACGAGAGGGGGCGCATGGCGTCATCACATCATACATTTTTAAGGGCTCATCGGGATTTTAAAATAATAAATTTTTCGTAATAACCTTACATACTGCTGTGGTTGTTATATACATATATATTTTGTTTATATTATATAAGACATATATTTTACCCATATGGCTAGAAATCTATCGCTTGTTACAAGCAAACAATAAAAACATCCTCTGGGAAAAAGTAATAAAACTGTTAAAAACTCATTAGTTAGGTATAATAATTTAATTCGAAGTTATAATAATTTGATTCAAGTAATTAAATAATTTGAGTTAGCAGTAAGCAAGACAGGCGAAAAGTAAACGAAAATTTGTGCGACCCCATTAAATTGTTGTGTATTGATTTGCCCATCACGACAATGCACATGACCGTAATAAGCCAAACGAGTCTGGAGGACCTTTGAGTTATGGTTAATCGTGATGATGATGATGATGATTGTGAGATCTCTTGACTTTAACCTTGTAGTCGGTGCTTGCTTGCTTGTTTGATGAAATTAATTACATATGTGAGCGCAGTTTCTTATATAAGCTTGAGCTTAGTTAGTACTTTTTGCGTCAACGTTCGAGATAATTTTGAGATGGCTGAATCGTTAAGAGGAAAACTAACACTTGTTACAGGTGCAGAACAAATTCGTTTACAAGTAGGTACACTTCTTGTTTCTACCAAATCGTAAATGCTTTGTTAAAGGTGCTGGGAGTGGAATAGGAGAAGCTTTATGCCAAGTTTTGTTGCGAGAAGGATCGAAAGTGGCTGCAGTGGACATAAAAGCTATCGACCCTGACAAATACGCCGGCGCAAAAGTTAAATAATAAACATATTTGAAAACAAAACATTAGCTAGAGTGAAGTTGACCTTATTTCGATGTTCGTAAAACAGATTTTAAAGAATTTAGAGCGGATATATCCTCAAAAGATGAGGTGGAGGAGCTGGTGAAAAACGTCCAAACTCATTTTGGTTCCGCGCCAGACTGCATCGTCAATTGTGCTGGAATTGCTGATGTTTCTGATTTGTTTACAATGACTGAAAAACAGTTCGATGATGTCATTAGAGTCAATCTTAAGGTAACGTAAAAATTTTTTTTTTTTAGTCAATTTGGTTACATTTTTTAATGGGCGTTCATCAAATGTTTACTAAATGTCCCTTTTAGGGTACGTATCTTGTATGTCAAGCTGCAACAAAAGCATTGGTGGAGAATCAAGAAAAAAATAAGTCCACTGCTGGAGGCTCCATTGTAAATATATCCAGCATCGTTGGTAGAACTGGATTTATTGGGAACTCTAACTATTCGGCTTCTAAAGCTGGAGTGATCGGCTTGACTAAAACTATCGCGAAGGAATTAAGTCAGTACTGCATCAGATGCAATGCCGTCTTGCCCGGATTTATCGAAACTCCGATGACGAGCGGCGCTTCTGAGGAAGACAAGAAGAATTTTATCAAGGAAGTTCCGCTTGGCAGAAGTGGAAAACCAGAAGGTAGGAAAAGAGACTTCAAGCATGAGATTTATTTATTTATTATTTATTCTTTGCATAACTAAGAGGATTTGGACTGCAAGCACGATATAAATATATCAGCGTGCACATGTTTTAATAACCACTTGCAGAGGTGGCCGAACTCTGTGTCTTTCTGCTGTCCGACAAGAGCAGTTACATCACCGGAACTTCTATTGAAATCACTGGTTAGTTGAGATTAATTAGTTAGTCGATTTAATGACAGCATGCGATATATT
>JAJTWR010000305.1:352500-355000 GCA_021613335.1 Whitmania pigra
TTTTTAAATTTATCTTTATTTTCGGGGGGGCGATGGCTGAGCTCCGGGGGGGTTTCGCCCCCCCGAAGGTATGCCTGAAAGAAACCCTGATCACCATCACCATCATCATCATCATCTTCTCCTCAATCGCCACAATGGCATCATTTTATTTCATTATCGACCTCATTCGTCGCAACTGTAAGAATCAACAGACGTCATTGCTGTTGTCGATGATGACGACGACGATGATGTTTATGACGGTGAGGGCGGTGATAATGATGATCATACTGGCCATTAAAAGCTGACAAGACTGAAACAACGTAAACGCAAGCAACAATTTCAACAAAGAACCAATCCAACAATCAACAACAATCAACAACAACGACAACAACAACAACAGTTGGAAGCGAGAGACGAATTAGCAATGAGACGGAAGGACACCGCGTTATTATGTTTTAATTTCATTTTAATTAAATTTTTATTAAAACCTGAAAAAGGCGTCACCAAACGACGTCATGACTCTGAAGAATCTCAGAGCATCTTCTGCATAAGAAAATTAAGTACAAATAATAATAATAATAATAATATAATAATAATATTAGTAATAATAACAATAATAATAACAATAATAAAAAAATAAGATGAAACTTTTGAATACATGTCTGGAGAAAGAAGAAGGTCTTAAAAAATATCTTCCTCGACGAACTCAAGGGAAATATAATTATTATGAATATAAGACCTGGAAACCATTACTGGATTCTTACTTCGAATGTCGCCTTGTCCATAGTTGATCACCACCATCATCACCACCACCACCATCATCATCATCATCATCATCATCATCATCATCATCATCCATCATCATCATCATCATCATCATCATCATCATCATCATCATAATCATCACCATAACCACCACCATCATTATCATCATCAGATGTAAGCAAATCGCTCTGGAAAAAACGAAGTTATTTTCAAGTACGACAGATGGACATGGCATCAGCTAAGAATTAGACTAACTAATTATAATAAATTAATTAACTAACATCATGTTGATGATGACGATGATGGTGATAACGATAAACTTACACTAACAGCAAGATTACGAATGCATGGTGGAAATAAATTACGCTAATGTTAATCTGTTGTTTAATATACTCTAAAAGCAATAATATTATTGTTAATAATAATAATAATAATAATAATAATTAATAATAATAATAATAATAATAATAATAATATCATCAACAACAACAAAATATTCTGCAAACTCCAAACGTCCGTGTGGCCTTCGACCTTCAAATGATGACATTGAAACTCTCAAGGACGAACTCTTCAACATCATCAACATCGTAGAAGTGAATATGATGATGGAGGCGATGATGATGATGATGGAGGCGATGATGATGATATTGTTTTCGTGATAACAGACGATAAAGCAAAACAAGTGGACGATAAATACTTTGAAAGTGGTTAATAACGATGAACACGTCTGCAACAATAACAACAACAACAACAATAACAACAACAATAACAATAAGAATACAAATATACCGTAACACAAGATGCTCAAGTAATACACATCAGCAATAATAATAACTTGTAATTTTCATTTATGATAGGCATGTTAATGTGGTCATTATTATTATTAGTAGTAGTATCATAAATAGTTTGTTGTCCCTATAATAGAGACATAGCCGACAAGAATATAACAACAACAACAACAACAACTGCATGATAAAACTGAAAACAACCATAATAATTCCAATAGATTTCTTTGTACTTTACGTGACGACGACGACGATGATGGCGAAGATGATGATGATGGTGATGCTGATGATGGTGATGATGACAGGAAGGAGAAACAAAGGAGTAGTGATTTCAGAACTGAGGACGACACAATGGTGGGAAAGATGGTAGTGATTTGAAATCTTAAAGAACAACGACGACGACAGAAGCAACAACAACAACATTAATAATAATAATAACAATAATATCAATAATAATAATAACAATAACAATAACAACAATAACAATAACAATATTCGGTGACAGATGCTCATGAAAGCTTCTGTAGGTGCTTGTAACACTGCTCAACAGGAATAGATTGGGATAATGATGATGATGATGATGATGATGATAATATCGATGATGATGGTGGTGATGATGATAATGGCAATGATGTTGTTGTCGTTGATCACAATGATGACAATGATGATGATGATGATGATGTTGATGATATCAGCAGACAGGGTGCTAAAATAATGATGATGATCGATGTCGACATACAACGATTGTTATCATTGTTATTATTGTTATCATTGTTATCATTGTTATCATTGTTATTATTGTTATCATTGTTATCATTGTTATCATTGTTATCATTGTTATTATTGTTATCATTGTTATTATTGTTATCATTGTTATTATTCCAATGAGGAAATCGTGCAAGGACACCATCAGAGTTTATTTTTACGCATCACCTTCTCGGTCGAACAATGATCCCGCATTCATCACCATC
>JAJTWR010000305.1:360000-415000 GCA_021613335.1 Whitmania pigra
GGTCAAAAGGCAAACAGGAAATGAAAATAAGAATCCGTTTCAATTCGCCTCCGAAGGGCTTAATTAAAAAGCATTGATGAGCTAAATTTAAAAACAAACTCGAAGCCACGCCCCCAAGAATTTCCCAGCCAATGAAATGAAAGCTTCAGGCAGGACAACAAAAATGTAAAAGAAATAAAGTATCGGTGAGGGAAGCAAAAGATGCCGCAACAGAAGAACAAGGAGGAATCATCGAAAGACGAACAACAACATTATCATCATCATTATCATCATCATCAACAACAGCAACAAGCAACGTGCTTCCGAGAAGTACCGTATCTGCCTGAAAATAAGCCCTAGTAAAGATGGCCATCCAGTATTTACAGTCGTACCATAGGTCTGTTGCAACACTCAATAACGTATTAATAATTAATAACATAATATCAGTAAAATTTTAGCAGACTATTAATACGATAAAATACTGACAATGGAAATTATGATTTCTGTAAATATTTAATTGTATTTAAAATATTTCTGGGTAAGCAGACACCGTTAAACACACAGGCGGTTCTGGAACACAGTTGCAACGGGTTGTGTTCAAGAATCTTCTTTAATCCGGTACGTCGTATAAGTTAGTAGATAATCATTAATTATTATTTCTACAAGATGACTTCAAACTGATAAAGCTAATACATCACTCATGTGACAAGAACGTTACAGCTCTTCGTAAAGAAAAGAAATCGGATATCCTGATGACGATCCGCAGAGTGTGACGACCTCAGTTAACAAACAGGTGGACGATGAAAATGCTAAGACTATGTTGATGTTAATCAATGTTAATCGAAAACCTTGTGAAGCCTAACCAATGAGAGGTTGCGAATTGGGTTAAGAAATCAGGAAATATATTTATACATAAATAAACTGCATCACTGGCAGAACTCAACCGTTACCAATACAGCAAAGGGACAAACAAAATTACTCATTCAAGGAGACTTTCTCGCTGCTAAATGTCAGAGTTCTTGAAGAGGTTCTTAGGGACATGGACATGGAAATGGAGTAGAAAGCAATTCGGACAGGAAATGAGAGTTTGGAGAATTATAATTAAGAAGTTGATATAACTGTAACTGTATGCAACTAGTTGAACAAACAAAAATCTATAACCGAAGGGTTAATTATAGAAACTCTTGCAAATGGCTAAGATTTGAAATTAAGTCTCACTAAAGCCTTTTATAATATTACTTTATAAAATATTACTTTTTTTATTAACAAATTAATTAATAAATTATTAAAACCATGCTCATTGCCTCTTGTAGCGTAATAAATTGTGTTAACAAATGTGCTTGTGGGTTGTTGATTATGAACATATAAGATACCAATCCTCATGAAAATAAGCCCCAGAGAGTCTTTTGGAGCGAAAATTAATTTAAGACAATTATTCATTATTTTGTCTTATTTTCGGGGAAGCGCGAAAGTTGCTCTGAATGCGTAATTGGTGCTTATTATTGGCTCTGAATGTCTTACAAGTACAAATCGTGCTTTACTGGTTCCGATGAACGAACTAATGTGCTGGCTGGAAATTGAAAAGGTTCAACAACATCAACAACAACAACAACACAAAACAACATCATCAACAATATCAACATCATCAACAAAGACCACAACATCAACAACAACCTCATCAGTGATGAGTCATCACTTCGTTTTACGAAAAGCAACTATAGTTCTACTCACTGTTTGGTGGTGGTGTGATGATGTCATACATGTATGTGTATGGATGGATGGATGGATGGATGGATGGATGTAATGCTATACATGTTATGTGTATGGATGGATGGATGGATGGATGGATGGATGGATGGATGGATGGATGGATGGATGGATGTAATGCTATACATGTTATGTGTATGGATGGATGGATGGATGGATGGATGGATGGATGGATGGATGGATGTAATGCTATACATGTTATGTGTATGGATGGATGGATGGATGGATGGATGTAATGCTATACATGTTATGTGTATGGATGGATGGATGGATGTAATGCTATACATGTTATGTGTATGGATGGATGGATGGATGGATGGATGTAATGCTATACATGTTATGTGTATGGATGGATGGATGGATGTAATGCTTACATGTTATGTGTATGGATGGATGGATGGATGGATGTAATGCTATACATGTTATGTGTATGGATGGATGGATGGATGTAATGCTATTATGTTATGTGTATGGATGGATGGATGGATGTAATGCTATACATGTTATGTGTATGGATGGATGGATGGATGGATGTAATGCTATACATGTTATGTGTATGGATGGATGGATGGATGTAATGCTATACATGTTATGTGTATGGATGGATGGATGGATGTAATGCTATACATGTTATGTGTATGGATGGATGGATGGATGTAATGCTATACATGTTATGTGTATGGATGGATGGATGGATGGATGTAATGCTATACATGTTATGTGTATGGATGGATGGATGGATGTAATGCTATACATGTTATGTGTATGGATGGATGGATGGATGTAATGCTATACATGTTATGTGTATGGATGGATGGATGGATGGATGTAATGCTATACATGTTATGTGTATGGATGGATGGATGGATGTAATGCTATACATGTTATGTGTATGGATGGATGGATGGATGTAATGCTATACATGTTATGTGTATGGATGGATGGATGGATGTAATGCTATACATGTTATGTGTATGGATGGATGGATGGATGGATGGATGTAATGCTATACATGTTATGTGTATGGATGGATGGATGGATGTAATGCTATACATGTTATGTGTATGGATGGATGGATGGATGTAATGCTATACATGTTATGTGTATGGATGGATGGATGGATGTAATGCTATACATGTTATGTGTATGGATGGATGGATGGATGTAATGCTATACATGTTATGTGTTAATTTAAACAGGAACATGGAAATAAAAACACCTTCATGGTGTAAATTGAAGTTCAGAGTGTTAACGTGAAAATGAAGTCTCAAGAATCAGAGGCAGGATGAAGGAACATCGAGGGAAAGAACATGAAACAAGATGATGTTATGCATGTATGTTATGTATGCATGTTATGTATGTATGTCATGTATGCACGTCATGTATGTATGCATATAATTATTCATATTATGTATGCATGTTATGTATGCATGTCATGTAACCCAAACTTCCAGTAACAAGTGATAACAAATGAAATCCCAAAACTTTCCACGATCATCAATCAACCAATATATCATCAGCTGTCATACTACAACTAAGGTACTGAAAGAGACAAGAGGCTCTTCATCATCACGACGACGATGATGATGATGATGATGACAAAGATGATGGTGATGATGATGACAAAGATGATGACGATGATGATGATGATGATGACAAAGATGATGGTCCCCAGAAAGGATGAACGATGCCTGCTTTGAAATCGAATAGTCTGCTTTTCGACGACAAATAGAAGTTCATTTTTTTTTTCAATTTGTGCAATTTTATTAATCATCAAAATGAACAAAACAAATCAAACAAAAGAGACACCAATATACGGATTAATAAAGAACTCATGGATCAGCTTTAAGGAAACGCAAGCTTCCGCTAGCAAGCTGACCCTGAAATATCAGTTAATTAAGAAAACGAATAATAATTTTTGAAACAGCATGTCGTCCACGTCTTTATAAATACTAGCAATAACAAAAACAACAACAATAATAATAATAACAATAATAATAATAATAAAATAATAACAATAACAATAATATTATTAACAGCGATAAAAAATAGCAACAATAATAATATGATAATGGCCAGGTTATTTATAGAGCCATCAAAGCACTCCACGATATTGTCGAGGACAGTCGTTCTACTCAAATTACCTCCTCAGATTTCAACCAGGCTCGCTCGAAGGCGAAATCATTACCATAACCGCTTAACCACTGTTATCATAACCATCATCGTCATCATCACCGCAAATTACAGCATTGAAGCAGACGAGGAGCAAATGGAATAAAACATCATGTTGACAACAGATGATGATGATGATGGCTGTGACGATTCTTACAAGAAAAGAGGTCAATAACGCCCACATTCCAGCATTACGACGTCCAATCAGATTTCAATCCTGAAATGAAATTTCACTTAACAGACTCGCTCCAATCTCGGTGCATTCACGCGAAACAATCATCATCGTCATAGGCATCATCATCATCATCATCACACCGACTATCATAATCATCATCATCCTCATTATCTTGACCGTAGTTGTCCTCGCAACAAAAACAACAACAGAAACAACAAGAGACGGTAGCGGCCAAGAAAGAAGATGGATTGAAATGATTGAAAAATCCGAGGTTGTTCTAATTTCAGACGTTCAGAAGAAGATGAATGGATGAGGAGGCAGATAAATGAATCTGAATTGACATGATTAATAATAACACTTAACAGTAACATCAATAATGATAATAATAGCAATCTTAATAATATTAAAAATAATAAAATAATAATAATAATCATAATAACAATAATAATAATAATAATATTAATAATAATAATAATAATAATAATAATAATAATAATAATAATAATAATAATAATAATAATAATAATAATAACAATAACAACAACAATGGATGTTTACTGACATAATATAATAAAATAAGTATCACTAAAATTAAAAGCATTAAAATAACATTACAACTCCTGAACTTACGACCGACAATAAAAGAAAGTTGTCCTGTTTGATTGGATATAAATAGTAACTAATGGCGAATATAAATTCCATCAATTACTTTAACATTAATTAATCTTAAAATTAATTAACCGATTCAATAATTTCCATTTGATTGGCACAAATTATTATAACTCCGATATTGCCGCCGTTGACAGGCACATTAACGGAATTAATGCTGTTAATTTATTATTACTGTCGTCGTCGGAAATTAACTCGTCAATTTTATTAACAGCGTTACTAATAATAATAATGTTATTATTAATAGTAATTATTAATAATATTTAATATTTATTATAATTATTATATAATTAATAATTCCAGCAGTCCGTGAAATAAGCTCAACAAAGAACTAAGGAACGGTTCAACGACTCAGCGTTACAAACGGCGCTACATAAATTTATTTATTTATTTTTATCGTTTTCTTTTTCTTACTGCAACGACAGCTATGGATACTATTGGCGCAGCGAGTTGACCTTATTCATTGACCTAATTAATAATCAGGAAAGAAGGTTATTGGGTCGTTTTTGACTCTGAGACCGCTGAACCAGGCATTATTTCTGATTTGTTCCAACAAAAGCAACTTGTACCTAGGAAGTCTAAGAAGACAGGTGAACTTTCATGTTTCATCTGTGTACGTGTCTGTGAACCTGTGTACGTGAGTGTTTGCGAGTGAGCGTGTGCATGTGAGACTTGCCATCTGACCATCGAAAAACATGGAATCCACTGAACGACTGAGGATATTATGGATGAGTGAACGAAGACACGTTTGAACGAATGTTGGAGGTCGATGTGCGTGTGAAAAGCGACACATCCATCCATCAGTGGGATGGAAAAAAAGCGACGCCCTTAATTTCCTTTTCTTAGACGTTCCTGCAACCGCACGCGTAGATATTTATTAGATCCATTTGTTACCTTCAATGTCTTCAACCCTCCGATAGTCTTCCACCAAAAACAACACCCACATCTCCTAAATCTTTCCACCCATCCCTTCACTCATCCACCCATGCATTCACCCATCCACCCATGCATTCACTCATCCACCCATCCACCCATGCATTCACTCATCTACCTACCCATCCACCCATGCATTCACTCATCTACCTATCCATTCATTCATCCATCCACCTACTTTAATCATCAATGTTTCCAGGGTCTCAGTACGCCTTCAAAGGTACAGAGATCAATTCACATCATCATCGCAACACGCAATTTTAAAATCTTCCGAGAAATGAATATTTTATAGAAATAAATAAGTATGCTCATATTTTCGAATTAAATACTTTTCTTTAAATATTAAAAAAACCCAAGGTTAGTCCAATCACTTTCCTGATTAAATTGAAAATTATTTTGAAAATATTTTCCTCGTCAGAAGACGTGCTCAGGAATTGAAAATGAAATTAATGCTGGACAATTTTTTTTGGTCACGAATTGCTGTTATTATCGTTAATATTAATATTATTATTATATGTATTGAAATTAGTGATAATATTAATATCATAATGGTTACCATACAATGGCTACGAGATAGTTTGGTTGATAATATAGTTGATATTATGATTGATAGTATGGTTGATATTATAGTTGTTATTATGGTTGATATTATGTTACTATTAACAACTTATTATTACTACAACTCAAGAGACACAACAACAACTCCATGGATACAAAACAACAACTCCATGGATACAAAACAACAACTCCATGGATACAAAACAACATCAACAACAACTTCTGGGATACAGATCACACAGAAGGCATCTTCTGGAATTATAATACACACAAAAGACAAAACACACTCTTCAAATAGCTGGAAATACGTGCACCAAGAGAACATTCACAACAACAACACATGCAATACAACAACAACATTTACAATACAAGTCAACACAGACAAACATAACATCATATACAAACCATTACTACGAGCACAACACTGCATCAACAGTTATCAATACAATGAAATACAAAACATTGGAGACCAGAGCCAGGCATTGTTCATTGCTGATCTGTTCCAACAAAAAATACAATACAACACAACACAATACAATACTTAATACTTAATGAGCAATAAAAAACATATTACCAGAAGACACACAAACACACACACACACACGTCACAAGAGCACAAAGAAGTCATCGATATTTCAGGGCGACAGGATACGCAACCACGGATCGACCGGCAACTTACCGAAAGTTTACTCGACCGTGGAAGGATTCGAAGCCGTGATCCTTCGAGCGAGAAGCCATCACTTAATGGAATCGGTAGATATTAATATCGTCGACATTCAGAAGGTTCGCGGTTGCTATGGAGACGAGAACGCCCATCGCTTAATGATCTATTTACGGATTCTATTTAAAGAGTCTCGATCGAAAACAACTAATTATATTAACTATAAATTGATACTATAATAAAACATCATAAACACTTTTAACTATTAAGTTAATTATTATTAATTATTATGTAAATATCAAATAAATGTTCACAACGTTTGCAAGTAAGAACAACAATAACAAAAACAAATTGAAGTCTCGATACAAAGTCATGACTCACTCGTCATCATCATCGTCATCATGTCGTTGGCGAGCAATTTTTTGTTCACCACCAAAAATCGAAGGCGATTGAAAGAGGGAATACAACACAATACAACATAATACAATACAATACAATACAATACAATACAATTCAATACAATTCAATACAATTCAATACAATTCAATACAACACAATACAATACAATACAACACAATACAATACAACACAATACAATACAACATAATACAATACAATACAATTCAATACAACACAATACAATACAACACAATACAACACAATACAACACAATACAATACAACACAATACAATTCAATACAATACAATACAACACAATACAATACAATTCAATACAGCACAATACAAATACACTCAGGAAGATCATCATCACCACCGCTACGTGTCAACGTCAACAGCAATTTTAACACTACATATATGTGCAATCCAATGTGCCTTTGAAAAATATTGTTAATGAATTGAAACAAAAGGAAGGTAATTCACCTCAATTCAATTCAAAACAAATGAATTCTATTCAGGTTAGGACCATAATTCAATCTTAGGAGAAATATTCTTGACCTTCTTTGCTCCCTTCTCGAAGACCATCATCATCATCATCATCATCCCCATCATCATCAAATTCATCATCATCATCACCACTATCATCACCAACGTCATCATCGATCTGCTTAAATCTCATTCGAAGCCCCTGGGACAACACACAGAAGGATGCACGTGTGACTGATAAGCAAACATTGGTGAAGCGATTACAAAACTCATTATCATCATCATCATCATCGTCGAGGTGTGACTAATCATCATGTCATCATCATCACCTAATAGCATCTGCAGTACATCAGTTCAGAGATCATCAAAGCCTTCATCGCCGTCATGATCATCATAAGATTAGTTGTGGCAACACCATCATCGTCATCATCATCAGCATCATCACCGTCACCATCATCGTCATCATCATCGCTACCGTTGGAAACCCTTTAAACTCGGAGTTATCCATCAGCAGATTCATTAGCGCTGAGTGCAACTCAAGAAATCAAATGAGACGTTCCAGGCAGATCCACTCACCCATTCAACTCGCATTCCAATAATCAGAGGCACTCATTCGCACTCCTTCCAATCATCCACTCAATCTCACTCCATTCACTCATTCGCACTCCTTCCAATCATCCACTCAATCTCACTCCATTCACTCATTCGCACTCCTTCCAATCGCGGCACTCATTAAAAAGTAATGGAATAATCCCAATTCCTAAGTCCCAATTTCCAGCTACAATCTTTTACAATCCCCCTTCTTTTGAAACGATACAAAAAAAAAGTAATAAAAGAAATAAACGAAAGAATGGATGGATGAATGAATGGATGAATGAATGAATGAATTAATTAATGGATGGATGAATGAATGAATAGATGGATGGATGAACTGGTTGAAAAAAGAGAACAGCAGGAAATCTGGATGAAAGAAGATGGATGCCACTCAGGAGTGGGTGTTGAAAAATGTGTGAATGAATTTGTGGCTGCTTGAGAGTGGATAGAAAATATCAGCCAAAGAGGGGAGTTCGGTTCAAAGGGAAAGTGCAAGAACCCCCTGTACGTGATGTACGTATCATCATATTATCAACATCATCTTATATTATTGTTGTTGTTATTATTATTATTAATTATTATTATTATATTATTATTGATAATATTATTAAACACGCGAGGGTACCTCAGCCGCTAATCAAACCGTTCATCATTTTACCCCTTTGTCTGCCCACTCCATCCATCTTACAATCCATGACACATTCATCCAAATAAATTTTCATTTAAAACCTAAATTCATCACACTGAAGGCGTCACCTCTATTTCCTTCATCATCATCATCATCATCATCATCATCATCATCGTCGTCGTCGTCATCATCATCATCATCATCATCATCATCGTCATCATCATCATCATCATCACGTCATCATCATCTTCTCCGCCGACACCATCATCACCATTAACGCCATAATTATCCCAATAACCACTCACCTTGGGTGGCTTGAAGGGATACTCAGGTGAGAAGTGTATGTCCAGAAAGAAGACACCCCCCTCGTAAACTGACCCTGGTGGACCGAGGATGGTGGACACCCACTCGAACAGATTGTCACCCTTTGGACTGGCACTAAAAACACCACAATGATCATCATGATGATGATGATGATGATTGTGATTAAGCTAATGCAATTATAGCTGGTGATCGTGATAATTTTAATGCCCGGATAGAGCCAAGTAATTTTTATAAAATGATTGACGGTCATTATTCAGTGCGAAATATGAAGACGACGATGATGATGATGGCCATGATGATGTTGGTGATGACGACGACGATGATGATTATGGTGATGATGATGATGATGATGGAATATTTCAAGCGCAGTGTCAATAAAGCAGAGGACGCGAGATGCATAATTTTGACCGATGGAAGTTTTAAGCGATCGTTTATGACTCTCAGAAATGGAGGCGGAGATGAAGATGACGATTACAATGATGATGATTACAGTGATGATGATGATGATGATGTCGATTACAGTGATGATGATGATGTCGATTACAGTGATGATGATGATGATGTCGATTACAGTGATGATGATGATGATGTCGATTACAGTGATGATGATGATGTCGATTACAGTGATGATGATGATGATGATGTCGATTACAGTGATGATGATGATGATGTCGATTACAGTGATGATGATGATGATGTCGATTACAGTGATGATGATGATGATGTCGATTAGTGATGATGATGATGTCGATTACAGTGATGATGATGATGATGTCGATTACAGTGATGATGATGATGATGATGTCGATTACAGTGATGATGATGATGATGATGATGTCGATTATAACGATGATGATTACAATGATGACGATGACGTCGGTAATAATGATTGATGAAGATGAAGGTAGCAGCGACTAAACCGCTTGAATCGATTATAAAAGCAGACGTCAAATGCATCAATTGGAACAACAACAACAGCAACAACAATTTACAATATTTTCAATATCCATTTGAAAATTTAACAATAAACATGGGAAATTCCAGCGATTCAGTACAGATCAGTTAAATAGAAATAATATTCATCAGTTAGTGGAAATAATATTCATCGGTTAATGGGAATAATAATCATCAGTTAATGGGAATAATAATCATCAGTTAATAGTCTAATAAGTATCCATTAGTGTAAGCAATAATGATGACATGATAAAATGATCAAATGAACAAGTTAAGAAGTTAAGAAGTTAAGAAGTTCAACCTGCAATTAGGTGGCGGGTCAAGGGTTATGTCAGCCAGCTCCTTCTGGATCCTGTTAAAAAAAACAGAATTATGATGATTTGAAGATAAAGAAATTATGACAACCACAACCATCATCATCATCATCATCATCATACAACCTCAAAAATGCAACGTCACACGCCCCAGTAACGCCTGCAGGAAGCTCAAACACTCGCACGGACACATATTTTGGATGTGATGAACAATCTCAATCTCAATTTCACGCTCATACACTTCAACCATTCCACAATCCATTCTAACTTTCAACCACCTGTAGGTTGTTTGGTTACAACCTTTTGCTGTAGGTGGCAGTAAATGCCATCGCCGCATATAAATGGCGGATAGCAGCGGAAATACACTCTCCTTATTCCTTAGTGTTTATTTTCAATTCGAGATAATTAATATTTATTAGTATTATTAATAACAGTTAATATTTGTTATTAATATTATTTAATAATTTGATGATTATAAATATTATTTGACGAAGATGACGATTACTATTATTATTATTGTTGTTGTTATTGTTATTATTATATTATTATTATTATTATTATTGTTATTGTTAGTGTTATTGTTATTATTATTATTATTATTATTATTATTATTATTATTATTATTATTATTATTATTATTATAGCCAGGGTAATAAATCCTGATAGTCTCTGCGGCAAGAAGATCGTCTGATTAATGATTTGAAACCAGACCCACTGAAGGCTGTCACAACGCCGTCATCATCATCATTATCATCACTACCTTATTATTATTGTTATTATTATTATTATTATTATTATTATTATTATTATCAGCATTATCACCACCACCATCATCATAATCATCATCAAGGTGTTATCAAGTTTCCAAGTACTGTTGATTTGAAACAACAGTTGAAATCATGACTAACGCAGGCTACAAGATTACAATTCTTCATCATAATCATCATCACCATCATCATCATCATCATCATCATCATCATCATCTCACGAAAGCAATCTTACAGCGCCTCATAAGGACAAATAAACGCTTGTTTGAACAGTTTTTTTTTAATGATTTATCTCTTCTCTTCTTTCTTTCCAGGAAATATAATAATTATATTAATTTCATCTCCGTCGTCGTCCTCATCATTAGAATTATCATCATCATCATCATCATCATCATCATCATGATCATCATCATCATCACCATCAACGATGGATGTGCCAACAACAACAGCGTGCAATCGAGCAACAAAACACGTTTAAAACATAAAAAAAACCGCGAAAAGTGAAAATACAAAATAATAAAATAATTAAGTAACATCTAAAAATAGCAACAACATCTGAGGGATATAAATAGATTGGTAAAAGATATGTTTTTAAATATACCGGAAGTAACGGAACTTTAGAGAAAGATTGTTTGAACAGAATTTATGAACTTTTTTTTTTTATCAATTAGTAGAATCTTCATCCTCACCACAATCATCAAGACCACTAGTATCATTATCATAATCATAATCACCAACGACAAGAGTCATAATAATAATAATAATAATAATAATAATAATAATAATAATAATAATAATAATAATAATAACAATAATGATTCATGTTAATAGATATAAAAATTTAACAACTGACACAATTTCTATTCATAATGGTTATCATCCTAACCATCATCATCGTCAAACTCACCACCATAATCATCATCATCACCATAATCATCATCATCACCACCACCATAATCATCATCATATCAGGAAGTCTGTTTATCTCTTGGAATGGTGAGCTTTTATTTGCTGACAAGAGGTTCGCATGTTGACCTCATTTCGTGTCTGGAGGTCAGGAAACTGGGTCATTCAGGAAGGAGGGTCTGCTTGCCGCCAAAACCGTCATCGTCATCATCACCGTCATCATCATCATCAACATCATCATCATCACATCATCATAACCAGCATCACACCAACACCTCGCAAGCAACAACGATGTACATTGCAATCGTGTTTGTATGTATGTATATGTGTGTGTATGTGTGTGTGTATGTGTGTGTGTGTGCACTTCATTCATCCGATTCTCTTCCTTCTTTTCCAGGCTCAAAGACATTAATCACCAGGACAATTTGCTCTGCTGATTGCTTTCGCAGCGCAATAATAATAATAATAATAATAATAATAAAATTATAATAATATAATTATTTAATAAGTATAATAATAACAATAATAGTATTAATAATAATACATATTGCCAATTATGATTATTGGAAAAATTCTCATGAAATGGCTTTTCTTATCCCATCATCACAGTTGTCCATCACAAAATCACAACATCACACGTGCACATCCACTCAGACACGCCCATTCCCTCGTTCCTTCACACTTCAGATTAAATCTTTAATGAGGAGGAAACAGAGATACCGATGATATCTGAGAGTGATGATGACTATGACATTCGATGATGATGATGATAATGAAGATGATGATGATGATGAATGAATGAATTAAGTTAGTTCAAGGACGACCTCTGGAACAAATTTAAAAAGTTGATCTTGGAAATGATAAAATGGAGTGGAGTAAGATAAGAATGTTAGCAATGGTCATGATTATGATGATGACGACGGTGATGATGATTATGATGATGATGACGGTGATGATGATTATGATGATGACGGTGATGATGATTATGATGACGACGGTGATGATGATTATGATGATGACGGTGATGATGATTATGATGACGACGGTGATGATGATTATGATGACGACGGTGATGATGATTATGATGACGACGGTGATGATGATTATGATGATGACGGTGATGATGATTATGATGATGACGGTCGAGTGTTTGGACGTAATATGAATATCTTGTTTTCATCCTCACGAGACCCAGCAGCAGCAACAACAAACCTAACGATCAACCTCACAACCAACCTCACAACCAACATAACAACCAACCAAACCACTTAAATAACCCAGGCGAGTAGATAAACAAGATTTGATTGAGTTGAGTATTTTATTGCAACAAATCTGCAACAACAATTCGACTCCACAACACTCGTTCGAAGCAGAAATCAGTCTAATTAAAAGTCATTCCTATTACTGCAACAATCCTTTCATCATCATCATCATGTTCTTCCTCATCCTCATCAATATGCTCATCATCATCATCATCATACTCGCCATCATCAAGAGCATCAGTGAATTAGGGTGGATTCTTAAAAGTAGCCCAGACATGCACAAAATGCACCGAAATGTAATTATGCAAATGAAACGTGAGGTCTAATGTAAAGATCACGATGATGATGATGATGCTATGTGCAAGCCATGGACATCGGCATCATCCTCCTCCTCATCATCATCCTCCTCCTCATCATCATCCTCCTCCTCCTCCTCCTCATCATCATCATCATCGCATTATTCATTCGAGAAGAAATTCGAGTTGTCCCTCAAGTATTTGTCAACTTAAGGCAGATCGATTCCTCTCGACAACAAAAAACATCAACAACGACAACGACAACAACAACAGTGACAATAACAAAAATAATAACATCAACGACGATAATACAAACGATGATGATGATAATGATAATGACAATGAGGATGATAATGATAATGATGATGATCCTGATGTTAATAGATCGATGATCCTGATGTCGGATGTGAGTGATCATCAGTAAGTACGAATGAATAGAAAAAATCATAATCACAATCAATAAACGTATCAATAATAATTATCTTGTCGACGTCACCATCATCATCATCATCATAATCATCATCACCAACCCACCATCATAATCATCACCACCTCCGTTATCATGATAATGATAATCATCAATGATGATGATGATGATGATTAAGGGTGTAATGTCTGACTAATGATTGGTTCGTAAATAATCTAATGATTTCACCAGCGAATGTAGTCGCATAAAAAACCTTCATCGGCTTTTAAACCGGTAATAATAAATTAATAAATTAATAAATAACAAATACTTTTCAACAATAATGATACAAATCAGCACAAGAACATACAAAGGAAGATAACATACAAAAGGTGCATCAACAAATCTGAGACAAAGAAAACTTGATGTCTGCAAACAAGTTTTAAAGATAACAATTTTAAAGATAAAAAGGCCAGCAGTTTCATTGCAAACTACTGACTGACTTTCCACAAGTTACTTTCATCTCTCACTCATTCGTCTATTCATCCATCCATCCATCCATCTATCCATCCATTTATTCATCTATTCATATATTCCTTCATCTATTCATTCATTCATTCATTCATTCATTCATTCATTCATCCATCTATTTATTCATTCATTCATTCAACCAAACTCGTTTCTTTCCATCTCAGTTTGGAACTATTACCTTTAAAAGTAATATATCCAACTCTGCAGTAGATAAATGTAAACATCATTAATAATAGTGATTGTCATTAATCATTATCATCCTTTTATCATCATCATCATCATCGTCATCTTCATCATCGTCGTCGTTATCATCATCCTTTCATCATCATCATCATCATCATCACCATCATCATCAATACGAAATATCACAGAGCAACAGCAACAAACCATCCCAGATGCAAACAAGCAACGAGTGGTTTCGGGAGACTTCAACTACAAACACAACCAGAATAAATAAATAAAATTAATTACCTCTTTATTATAAGTATTGTTACTGTTAACAATTATAAATAATATTAATGTTACTAGTCATCTAATTATATGTAAAATAGCGATACGAACTGTAGAGAATATTTTAAAAGTGATTAAAAATCTTTTTTCAAAAAATCTGCATTCCAGTCGCTTATTTGCTTTTCTGGAACAGGAGCTCAAGTTATTATGCAAGATTATAGGAGAAGATGGATGGAAGAATGGATGAAATGATGAATGAGTGAAAGTATGGATGATGGATGGATGAAATGATAAATGAATGAAAGAAAGAATGGATGGATGGATGGATGAAATGATGAATGAAAGTATGGATGGATGGATGGATGGATGAAATGATAAATGAATGAATGAAAGAAAGAATGGATGGATGGATGACTAGCAAATGGATGGATTGCTGACGAAGCAACGGATTTCGCTTAAACCGGTTTTGATAATTTTGATCCTTAACGTTGGAAATGTATGCGTGTCTGCACTCCAAAACACTCCGAAAGGGGGTTAACAAGGCTCACCCCATTAAGTTCATAATTAGATTCATCTTCATGTTTCACATTGACGACGATGATGATGATGATGATGACGACGATAGTGATGATGATGATAACATCGGTGATAACACTAGTAATCGTTAGCAACTACTTGCCCGACATTAAATTCATCAGCACCAAACTTGATGAGGTTACGTTAGAAAGTTATTTAACACTACCCTCATCACTACCACCATCCTCCTCATCATCATCATTATCATCATCATCATCATCATCACATAAGCAAATCACACCAGAAACAAATACAATACAAACTCGTAATTGTGAAAATTGGTCTAAACACTCGAACATTCGATATCCGACTACCTCAAGGGAAGCAACTTTCGCCAGCCATCCACCGTTTCCTATGGTTGGGGTCAGGAACAGGGTCAGCATTTGGGGCAACTTTCGGTGCCATCTACCCGTTACTTGGACGACAAGCTATATTATTGTCAACGGATGTCTACCTTTCACGTCAAAGTCGATGATGATGATGATGATTTAGGTGGTAATGATTATCATGAAATGTCAGACCCAGAAATCGGCAGCATTTTGCAATGATTTGTTTTCGCGAGGCAAAGTGAGTCCTGCTTCAGATCTGTGCTCGTGATGTGACGTCATCTCACCACTCCAGGTATTTTATCCAGCATCACTATCACCACCATCACTCCAGCCATCTATCCTTCTAGGCAGCTTTCCGCTTCATCTCCTGGAAGCCAATAAGAGGCGAGACATGGAAAGCAGTGGAGAATTTCAATTGAGACTCGGAATTTAATCTCACTCACAAGCTCACTTCCAAAACCCCACAACATCAATATCAACATCAACAACATTAATATCAACATCAACAACATTAATATCAATATCAACATCAATATCAATATCAATAACATTAATATCAATAACAACAACATCAATATCAATATCAAAAACATTAATATCAACAACATCAACATCATCATCATCAACAATCACAACTACACAAACATGCTGCACTGTTCTTAGATACTTGCATTTAGGCAAATAAGCGTTGAAAATAATCACAACAGTTACGGTGATGATGATGACGACGACGATGATGATGATGATGATTATGATGACGACGATGACGACGACAGTTACTAGTATAACGATGCCAAAAGTCGTGTAATGTTTAAATAAATCGTGGTGTCGAATAATTTTATGCAAACAACAAATGGGAAGTATTAAATATTGCATTTTATCTGCAGGGCATAGACATCCACAAACCCATCTTCCTTCACCCCCAGCAGGAAAGCACTCAACCACAACCACAACTCCAGGCATCATTTCCATTTTTCCATATCATCCCGGGTGGAGATATATTTCTCTCTCCCGACCTTCGAGAAAATAGCGTGAAAAATGCATCCGTCGGCAATAAACGAAAGAACCACTCGTCAATTCAAAGGTTTTTGTGACCAGTAATTCAGGCTATTCAGTAATTGATGACTCATAGGTCAAGCAGGTGAACTTGCTAGGCAGTCAATACGAATTGAGGCTGTTAACGATGGCTGGTGATATAATAATAATAATAACAAATAATAATTTCAATGTTTTATTTTATTAATGTTATGTGCATTAATTAATTCATTCATAAAAAAAATTATTATAACATAATAATAATAATAAATTATTATAACATAATAATAATAAATTATTATAACATAATAATAATAATAAATTATTATAACATAATAATAATAATAGTAAAATTATTATTTACGACAATTACAACTGTGGGGATGAACTTGTTTGAGTATAAGAATGCGTGATAAATGGAATATGAATATAAATGAATTATTACAACTTGTTCACCAAATGACCACCCACAAACCACCATCCTCCTGTTACTCACTCGAAACTTAAACGACCACACAAGTCGTGGGCAGCAGTTACAATGACGTGCGCCACTTCGTAAAGAATTAATACGAAGCTTCATCAACAAATGACAACCGATCATCATCATCATAATCATCATCATCATCATCATCATCAGCTGTACGTACTTTCTATCTTCCGGTTTCACTTTAACTGTCTGATTATCATATTATCATATTATCATCGCTTTAACCTTGATCGTTAACGGATCATAACAACCACCATCATTGACAACACCGTCATCGATGAAAAAAACAACAGTAATATCAGCACCTTCGATGCCAACAACAACATCAACAGCAACAGTATCATCATCGACAACAGCAACAGTACACCAGCAACACCATTGTCAACAACAACAACAACAACAACAACAACAACAACAACACAGTACACCAGCAACACCGTTGACAACAACAAAAACAACAACAACAACAGTACACCAGCAACACCGTTGACAACAACAAAAACAACAACAGCAACAACAACAAAAACAACAACAACAACAACAACAACAGAAGTAGTGACACCCTCACGAAGATGATCATCAGCTATTACGGTGCAATCATCGTTAAGGAATAAACACGGCCTCAAATCGTAAATCCAAGAAATGGACAAAAGATGCAAAGATGCTCCTTGAAGAAGCTGTCCGTAAAAATAGCATTAGATGCCCATTGAGCCACTAATTCATTCATTCATTCACGAAGAGCTCGTTAGTGCATTGCGAATTGTGCATGCACACGTCCAATCAAAGCGAGGTTTCCGAATCCAATTCATGCGCACAGACAGGTTAGTAACAAGTTGTTACTAACAACGCGCCACTGAATCCATGCAAACGCATCCATCCATCCATCCATCCATCCATACATCCATCCATACATCCATCCATCCATCCATCCATCCATACATCCATCCATCCATCCATCCATCCATCCATCCATCCATCCATACATGCATCCATACATCCATCCATCCCTCCCTGCGTCTTAGTAGCTAGCGGCAGCGCTAAAACAAAGACGCTTCCTGTTGTTGTTGTTGTTGTGCAGCAGGCCGAGCGTGAGTAACAAAGGCGCGAAATGAAAACAGGTGCGAACAGGTAGGTTTGCTTACCTCTTGGCGCTTGTTGTGAGGTTCCTACTGAGTTTGAAGTGGGACTTGGAAACGATTGCTCCTTCGCCGTCTCCACTGCCGGCTGCGCTTCCGGAGTTGGAATTGGAATTGGGTGAGGTTGTTGTGGTCGTTGTGTTCGAGTAGTGCTGGTTTCTGCCAGACGAGGCCATGATTCGACCCTCTCAACGTGTCAAGGTCAACCTGGAAGAATACGATATGAGGGTCGATGATGAACGGACGATTATTGGCGCCTTTTTACGTCCGGTTGCGTTGGAATGGGGCAATAGTTGTTCTGACTAATGGCACGTCGAGAAAGAGTAAATGCGCTTCAGGTTGTTGTACCTACTCCTCATCTCGGAGTACAATAATAGAGTATTCATCCATAATTTAAAAATGACAATTTGCGAAATAAATAATAATTGATAATAACAATATAATCTAATAATACCTAATAACGACAATAAATGGGTAACCGTTATAAATGATTATTATGCCACCATTTAAGGGTGACTGAAGACCACCCACCCATCCATCGATGTTCTAAATTTAGCAACTACGCAGCTAATATTTCGTCAAGGTCAGACAGAGGTCACCGTGATCAGTGAATCAATAGTAATCGTATACGGAGCTCAATTCCCCGCTCTTTTGAGTACTCAACATCAAACAACGATTAATTAAATTAATTAAATTCGATGAGAATAAGCAACAATTGGCAACACATCCGTTGCACAAACTCTGCCGTTGTTAAGATGACGCGATACAATGATAGCAGGATGACCTTTCAACTTTAACCTGTCAGAACAACTACAATATTATTAAGATAACTTCAAGGCTACTTTGATCCTTTGCAGCCATTAGAATCCATTGTTGTTGTTGTTGATGATGATGATGATGATGATGATGATCTTTGAAGTAACAAGTTTATGATGTTTTTTAGAAACTCCCCAAATAAATCATAATTATCATAATCATCGTCATCGGCGTCATGATAATTTTATTTCAAAGAGTTACACATTGCTTTGTAAAATGGATTACATTGAGAGGTGACGAGCAAAATATGTACAAAAATGGCGACGAGAGTTCGAAAGCGACAGAGGGCAGAATTTGACACGAGATAAATGAAAACATCGATTTCAATGGAACACTCAAGTTTAACCTAACTTAATTAACCCATTCTCGATTTTGACCCAAGACGTTTTATAATAATAATAATAATAATAATAATATAATAATAATAATAATAATATACTAATAATAATAATAACTATAATAATAATAATAATATCTTAATCATTACCACCACCATCATCATAATCACCAGCATTTCCTGGTTTCCATTTGCGACCAAGTATAATTTAGAAGAACCTTCCTGAATGAGAAAGCATTAAGGATGTTCACAAAGACAAACTCCTCAGCAGCAGCAACAATGGAGCGAGAGACAGAAAAGGAGATGTGATGAAGTGATGATGTGATGAGTGTGATGAAGTGATGATGTGATGAAGTGATGATGTGATGAGTGTGATGAAGTGATGAGTGTGATGAAGTGATGATGTGATGAAGTGATGATTGATGTGTGACGTGATGAGTGTGATGAAGTGATGATGATGAAGTGATGATGTGTGATGAAGTGATGATGTGATGATGTGATGAAGTGATGATGTGATGAAGTGATGATGTAATGAGTGTGATGATATGATGAAGTGATGATGTGATGAAGTGATGATGTGATGAAGTGATGATGTGATGAAGTGATGAGTGTGATGAAGTGATGATGTGATGATGTGATGAAGTGATGATGTGATGAAGTGATGATGTGATGAAGTGATGATGTGATGAAGTGATGATGTGATGATGTGATGATGTGATGATGTGATGAAGTGATGATGTGATGAAGTGATGATGTGATGAAGTGATGATGTGATGAAGTGATGAGTGTGATGAAGTGATGATGTGATGAAGTGATGATGTGATGATGTGATGATGTGATGATGTGATGAAGTGATGATGTGATGAAGTGATGATGTAATGAGTGTGATGATGTGATGAAGTGATGATGTGATGAAGTGATGATGTGATGATGTGATAAAGTGATGATGTGATGAAGTGATGATGTGATGAAGTGATGATGTGATGATGTGATGAAGTGATGATGTGATGAGTGTGATGAAGTGATGATGTGATGAAGTGATGAAGTGATGATGTGATGATGTGATGAAGTGATGAAGTGATGATGTGATGAAGTGATGATGTGATGAAGTGATGATGTGATGAGTGTGATGAAGTGATGATGTGATGAAGTGATGATGTGATGAAGTGATGAGTGTGATGAAGTGATGATGTGATGAAGTGATGATGTGATGAAGTGATGATGTGATGATGTGATGATGTGATGAAGTGATGATGTGATGAAGTGATGATGTAATGAGTGTGATGATATGATGAAGCGATGATGTGATGAAGTGATGATGTGATGAAGTGATGATGTGATGATGTGATGATGTGATGAAGTGATGATGTGATGAAGTGATGATGTGATGAAGTGATGATGTGATGATGTGATGATGTGATGATGTGATGAAGTGATGATGTGATGAAGTGATGATGTGATGATGTGATGAGTGTGATGATGTGATGATGTGATGAAGTGATGATGTGATGGCATCAATTTACACGTTTTCAATGAAATATAGACTGAGTTCAGATGGAAGGAATACGACGGCAACACGTGTTGTCAACAACAACAACAACAACAATGTCAACAACAACAACAACAACAATGTCGACAACAACAACAACAACAATGTCAACAACAACAACCAAATTCGGTTACAGTCACACACAAAATTAAAGCGCACCCCACGTTCAACAGCAATAACAACAGCATCATCATCATCATCATCATCATCATCAATAACAACATCTCCATCATCATCAACAACAATAACAACAAACTAACAACAACACACTGCATCAACAACGACAGGTCTTCTCCAAAACTGGACTGGACTGGTGAGCCTCAGAGAGGAGAGATGACAACGACAATGGAGTTTATTAATTAATCTGAGGCAGGAATGTTCCACCGGCCCAGCGGTCCAGCACGAAGATCGTCGGCAAACAAGACAAACGTTCGTCCGTCGGTCAGCAATGAATCAGCAACATGCTTCCACGTCTATCGACTGCCTCTTTCAACTCGAGTTGTTCAAAACTTCCAAAAGACGATGAAATGACACTACCGGTGCTCGGAGTTTCGATTCGTACTGGATGAAACGTGATTCCGCTCGTCTTTGTGAATGTATGTGTGCGTGTTTGTGAGTGTTTGTCTGTGTGTTGTGTGCGTGTGGATGAGACTAAGGAATTGATCTGATTGTTAAATATTGGAGACTGGGTGAAGGTAATTGCTGGCACTGAGATGATTTGCAGAGACCTACAAGTGACGTCATGAGGTCATATTTACAGCATGAGGTCATTGTCCCTCCACCCAACCACCCATTAATCCGTCCATCCATCCTGAACAGCTGAAGTGAATATTCCAAAGAAGGTCTGTTGGAAATCTAAATCCCCTCACTCGAGCTCATCAACATCTCTCCTCACACCAAACTCTTTATCTGTTTCTTCCAGCCTGTCCGAATTCAATCCTCTTTATTTCTTTCTTTTTTCACGAGAACGAAACTATCATCGCAAGTTTGTTTATTTGTTTATTTTTTTAATTTGTTTATTTTATTTGTTCATTTTTTTTTTCAGGCAATCTGGAAATTTCCGCAGAACTTCAGCGGAAGTTTATTAATACAACCTTTCTAGGCCTTCGAATACTGATGATGATGATGATGACGATGGTTATTAATGATTATGATGACGATTATAGAGACGATTATGATGAAGAACCCTGGTAGCGGTGATAATGAATGACGTCTGCACAGGCACAATTAAACATCAGAAGTTCTTAAAATCAACATTTTATGTTTTTAATCAATTAAACATCATTAAATATGTTTGTAAAATAAATAATTATGTCAACTAAAAATAGGATGAAAAGAAAATATCTTAAGTTTCGATACACCGGAACAGAAGCGAAAGATCGAGATGCACAAATCTCTACCACGTGACTATAATTATTATTATAATTAAATTAACGACAAGTAGTTATTAATGAATTTAATTTGACTGCATTTATTATTACCTCAATCCGATGTAAGGTCTGCTTACTTAATTTATCATAATATCAATATTCATGAGCTTCCAGCTTAATTTATGATAATGTGAATATTCATGAGCTTGGCTAGAGGCGCTTGTTATATCTAGGGAGCGTTAGGACGTAACTGTTATACTAGCTTATACTGTTATAATATATATAAAAATATATATTATATATAGTTAAAAATATATTTTAATATTTATAATTATCTAATATATTTTAGAAATATAATATATTATCTATATTATTTCTAATATATTATCGGCCACAAGAAGAAATCGCTCAGCGATGACACGAGTGTACAATGGGATTATATTATTATTGTTATTATTAATATTATTATTGCAGCTCATCATATAAGCAATTTAAAAGCTAAATCGTCCTCATCATCATCATCACCATCCTCATCACGTGACTGTTAAATGGTACATAGCAACCCGCATAGCAACCCATGATGGTGGTGCACAGCAACGAAGGATGAATTCAAATAAAGACCAACGATTCGACGAGTTCAGACTCGTACTCCTTGCAAGGTCACGATGAAGGTCATCATCATCATCACCATCACCGTCTTCATTATCATCAACACCATAGCCATCATCATCATCAACACCATAATCATTATCATTATCATCATCAACACCATAACCATCATCATCATCAACACCAGCATAGGCGTAGCTATCGCTTGTGCATCGACTGTGCTGAAATCGTTGAATTCAAACTTGACAAACCATTCACACATGAACACAAAAGCTCAACGTCATTCATCCATCATATCGTCATCATCACTATCAACACCACCATCACCATCATCATCATCATCATCATCATCATCATCACTATCAACACCACCATCACCATCATCATCATCATCACTACATCACCTCTACTCACAGAGCAGTAGAAATGTATCTAGTTTAAGCGATGTCTCCTCAATTGGACAATTGTACGCTTTTCACACTCAATTATTTTAAAACATGCCTTCGGAAAACGAAATAGATATTCGAATAAAAAAAAACTAATAAATAAATCATTTTAATCGTCCCCAAACCACGCCAACCCCATCGGGTCATCAGCGGTGGAGGGGAAGGGTTCTGCCCTCAAAAGAACGACAATAAATAAAAATATTTCTCCGTCTTTGCGAATGGGGTTAATAAAAAAATATTTTAAAAAAATGAAAGTAATAATTTATAACATCACGCCATCCACACACAGTTTAAGAATTTATGCATTTTATCGATCACCGCAGCCAGTTATAAATATAATAAATATGCACATCATCATCATCATCATCATCATCATCATCATCATCATCATCATCACATCATCATCACATCATCATCACATCATCATCATCATCATCATCATCATCATCATCATCACATCATCATCATCATCATCGCATGAACATGAATGTAGGCATACTCCTATCTGTCGCAGTCGTTACCGCATCATTCTTGTTGTCAATATTAATAGTAATATTTCAATATTAATAGTAATATTAATAGTAATATTGAAATATTGTTGTTTTTGAAATATTGTTGTTATTGAAATATTATTCTTGTTATTGAAATATTACTATTACTATTACTAAATATTACTATATTAAATATTATATTACTACCGCCACAACTACAATTACCACCACTGCTACTAGCAGTACTGTAGTCGACGACAAAGATATTAATCTGAACAATTTCTTGAACGACAGCTTACCAATGTTAATCTCTTCTCTCAGGAGAATGTGGAAGATGGCAGATAGAAGGAATGTTGCATGGATGGATGGAAGGACTGACGGATGGATGAATGGATGGATGGATGGATGAACTGACGGACAGATGAATGGATGGAAGTAACTAAGTTCTGGATGAACTGGAGGCTGGATGATCGATAGAATGAAAGGATGGATGTAATGATATTCAGGATTAATGGAATGATATACAGGATGAATGGATGGAATGATATACAGGATTAATGGATGGAATGATATACAGGATGAATGGATGGAATGATATACAGGATGAATGGATGGAATGATATACAGGATGAATGGATGGAATGATATACAGGATGAACTCGTGGATGGTTAGCAGACGGATTGAGGAGACGAATGGCGGGAAGACACGTAGGAAGCGAGCGGAAGTTGAACGTTTTAAAAGCGAAGGACCTTGTAATGGAGCGTCCATGGAGACAGCCGGAGAAATACATCGGATGCACGTGTGTGTGTGTGTGTGCCCGGTGTACGTGCTTACTAACGGTCCGTGTGTCCGTGTGAAGAACATCAAAATGTTATTAGCTGGTACACGTTTGCTCGTGCAAACACGCGAGTGCGTGCTATCTATGTGTCCAGTTTGCGAATGGATAAATAAAGCAAGCTGTCAGATATTTACACAAGTCACACACCATCGAACGCATGCTTGACGACGCATCAACCAATAAATGAAGCTCATTAGGATAATAAGCATTTATCAATATGCAAATCATCATATTTTATGTTAATAAGCTAGTCAGCTAATGTTTACAATAAAACAGGTCAATTCAGCCTCTTTTCCTTTGAACTCTCATAGGCAGGGTCAGATGGTGGGGTCAAAGGTTGAAAGAGTCGGGATTACCAAGGTTACCACCGAGGTCACGCTATAGTCTGGATATAAGGCCTATTAGGAAGCTATTGATGCCTGTCAAATGACTAGTGGTTGGCAGCAAATGTTGTGGTAAATAAAGAGCATTTATTATTTATTACGTCATATATCATTGAAACTATGTGACAAGAGTTCCCCAGGGTTTGCAGACACAGCACAACAACCACTTTCCATAGCTACAAGAACAACAAAGATCAGACAGATTTTGCAGACACAGCACAACAACCACTTTCCATAGCTACAAGAACAACAAAGATCAGACAGATTTTGCCAAAGAATGCCAAAACATGAATCCTTTACAACGACTAAACATGCAAATTCTGTTTATAGTTACCTACTACGACAACAACAGACCTACAACTATACAACTTTGAACTCCAATATGCAATGGTATGCTAATGTAAACGCTAATTACTTTGAACAAGGTCAACAATCAAATGCAACATAAATATGCAAATGACTTTCCTTTGTAGAGACGGGATCTACAATTACTCCACACTGGTGTCGTTGCAAACACAGTTGTTGGAAGCAATTCAATTTGCATACAACAGCAACAACAACAACATTAAAGCCTTTCAACTGTCCATGAACAACAAATAGTTGTACAACACGATTCTCAGTACAACAATCAGTACAGGGAAGGAACACTAAGTACATGTATCACCGAATGTACAGATTATCAGCAATAATTATTCCCCTCCGGTTCCTTCTCTCCATCTTCACCAACAACATCATTATCATTATCATCATCATCATCGAAGCAACGATAAAGCAGTATTTCAGGTAGGTGGTTTATGTGACATCCAGGTAGATATTTATTACCTGGAATGCAATGACGTCAGCCTGGAAGCTTAATGGAGACGCTGTTTATGGCAGGTCAATGCCGATTGACGGTCAATCAGACAGGTGGGAAGCAGGTACTCGGCAGAAATGGGGTTTGTGAGTACAAAGTAATTAGTTTAAGGCCAGTTGGGTGTCGTAATCTTGCGTAATCATTGGAGTCGTTTATTTGATAAGCTGGCATTATCATCACCATTCTCAACATTATCATCACCTTTATCTTATAAATTACCTTTTATGGTTATTATTATTATTATTAAAAGTCATCAATTAACAATTGACAAAGTAAATGTCTCGTTTGAGATTGAAAGTGAAATTTAAGTTGAAACTGCAGGATCTTCAGAGGCAATTTAAGTTTATTGGAACGACATCAACCGGTTGTAACTATCATCATCATCATCATCATCATCATCATCATCATCATCATCATCGCATACCTGGATGTTGAGGTATTGATACAGTCTTAAGTCAGTCTCCAACTCGATACAATGAACAACAACAACAACAACAACAACAACAACAACAACAGCAGCAACAAGCCTCAAACAATACAAGGGAATGATCTATAAAGGAGGGACTTGAAATATTTCAGCATCGATTTCCTATTTGTCCTATTGCATGATGATGATGATGATGATTCTCGTATATATGCTGTTGATGTCGCTTGTCATCATCATCATCATCATCACTGATGATGTCTGTATGGCGGTGTGTTACTGTGAGGTTGTGCCAAGAGACTGTGAGCATGTGTCATGCCCTGACAATTCCACTCTGAAACCGGGCATCACCTCGTGAGTTGTTCTTTAATCATGTTTTACGATCCCCTCACCTTTCGTCATCATCTCTACTCTTATCTCCTCTCTATCGGGAGGAAGAAGAGAAGGTTTTAGTCTAGGCACAGTCCTCAGTAGTTTCAAGGTGCTAAGATTATGTCTGATCATAATTAATTAATTAATTAATTAATAGATCGATTAATTAATCAAACATAATCACAGTCTGATTATAATTAATTAATTGCATGCAAATATAATAAACGTTAATCACGATTAATCAATTATATATATATCACTACAATAAACCTTAATCATAATGAATCAATGAATACATAATTATAATAAAAACCTTGATCATTGTTGATTGAGCATAATTATAATAAACTAGTGAGCTATAATTACGTTTAAATATAGCTTGCAAAATATAATAACGATAGTAAAAATAAATAAATATGATGTTCATGCAGTTTTGTAGCTCAATAAAAATGACTGTACCCAAAAATTCAACGTCATAAAACAAATATTGCAACAAATTATTTAAATAATAATAAACAAATAATTATAATAATTTATGAAAGCAATGTATTCAAATTTAAATACCTAATAACGAATTGATTTATCCGAAAATTTAATAAACTTATTAAACTACTGATAAAATATTAAAATTACATCCAGTTGTAGTAATAAAAGACATTACTGCTAATCATGTGATGCATGTGATGATGATGACAGATCACCTCATGAGGTACAAATGGAACATTCATCTGCTCATTATTATTACATGACAGCCATGATTACGAAGATGATATCTACACACATAAATACATAAACATACACGCATACATAAACACATACAAACCGATACATACATGCATGCATACATACATACATCCATACATACATACATCCATACATACATGCATACATACATACATACATACTGATGCATACTTACAAATGAACATACAAAAAAATAAGAAAACAAGCACATCGAGACACGTGCACAAATCAAATTTAATGACATCACGACCAATTAGGTTCGTCTGGCAACAAGACATTGAATAGTCACACAATTACAATCACCACTGCTATAAAATAATAATTGTACAATAATACCAATAATAATAATAATAATAATAATAATATAATAATAATAATAATAATAATATAATAATAATAATAATAATAATAATAATAATAAATCATTTTTATCAAGTCTCTTTGTTATCATCAGCCTGTGTTTTTGCTTTCTAAAAGGTTATTAGTCATTTTTAAGTATTAGGTAATCAAATGCAGGTCATGATAGTGATGAATAGCATGATGGTAAGCATGCGGTGTTGATGATGATTACGAAAGCATGGTCATTGAGTCACGAGAAAGTAAGTTGTTATAAAAACAAATTGCTGTCGTTGAAACAAATGCTTAGCTTGTCAACAATAAGAACTATTTAATTTATTACTATTGTGTCGAGTGTTTAATTGAGACTCGGATTAAAATATTAGCAAACACACGCTGACATGGGCACAAGAGCACACTTGACAACTGCTATCAAAATTTCTCATTGGCATAGATATACCATACCTCTGCATGAATCGTGCATGTAAAACTCATCTAAATGGATGTATGTATGTATATATGTAAGCATGTATGTATGTATATATGTATGTACGCATGCATGCAGAATTCGTCTAAATGCATGCATGTACGAGTGGGTGAATTAATGAAAATGGATAATGCGCATCGACATGCATACGCAGGTCGACAAGGGCGACTTGAGCAGTGCATCGAATCGTGCGCTAATAAGCGTCAGAGGTTTAAGTCAAGGTCGTACATAAATTGTTCTCCATGAGCGCAAGAAACTGGTAATAGTTTTATGCATCGCCATCCATCCATCCACCCAAATATGGGTGGTCCTTACCCTCAACCCGTAGCCCCCCCGTGTTCAAAACCTGACATTGATTCAATGAGGAAGTATAAGCTGGTTGTTGATCAATAAATTACTGGTTATGTTATCAATGGTTATTGTTATCTGAAGTGATGCTCTTGTTGTGTGCAATATAATGGCGCTGTATAAACAATATTATCATTGAGTAATGAGTAACTGATAATTAGGGTGATGATGAATATTATTATTATATTTATAATGCTAGTGAATGGTTTATGGATGTAATGATGCTTGCAAATGATCATTTCTACTACAAGTATAAGACAGCCTCTAAAAAATTGTTGTTCATAACCACAACACCATCATCATCATGACCATCTTTATCACCACCATCAGCATCTTCATCGTGAGATGGTACATAATCCCCATTGAAACACCACTAGAGTACACAAAAATCATGAAATTACAGAAGAATTTATTTCAACATAGTGATCTCTACAAGTCGAGGACATTGCGATCGTCAATGACGACTTACAAACGACGGTTACAAAATGTCACGACATCACACAGACGACTCGAATTCTACGTCGAACGAAGTCATAAATTTCAGGATTTTTTGGAGTTTCCTGAAATTTTGCAAACGATTCTCAACATGCGACCGGGGATCGTGGTCCGAGCGACCTCGATGACTACGGGGGTGGAAATTGACGAACGAGTTTAAATTAAAACCACTTTCCCTTTAAAACGGAACGAGAAATGGGTTTCATTTGTTATGCAGAAATTTATTTCCTCGAATTCTCAGAGACAAACATTCGAACGGCAATGACGACGACTTGAAGAATTTTAAGGGAACAAACAAGAAATCTTGATACTTTTTCTGAGTAATTTTTCTCAAATTATTACAGATGATTGATTTTGTTTTGAATGTGATTTTCAAATTTTAAGATCAAAATCATACTCCTTTATTCTCAGAAGTTTAAACACTTCACAATCTGATGTTAGGAGTGAGTTGAATTTGAGATCTAAAAATGATTTTTTGGCTCAATTTGTTTTCAAACCTGCCATATTTGATGTTATGCAGGATTTCAAGATTGCATTGCATGTATTCCCTGCTTTATGGAGGTCCAGTTTATTTTTCTAGGAACACAAAAATCCAATAAAAGCAACTCTCAAGCACTTTTACGGTATTATCCTTGGCTTTGGCCAGTTAATTGAGTTTCGCAAGCTTTAGAATTTCATTCAGACCTTTTACGGTGCTTCTTATGGTCGGCTTAGAATTTAGTTTCTGTCAACTTCTTTGGCAATAAATATTTAAATGAGAAGGCATTTTGCAATTCGATAAGTTTGCCACTAACTAACAACGTCTCGATGAGAATAATTTTGCCATTTAAAAATAAAAAGCTTGATTAACATGTCAAATAGGGCAATTAATGAAGCACGAGCAAGGAATTAAGAGAAAATATAATTACGTGTTTGCAAAAAAGTCGTCACGTCATAAAATATGTTCAACCGACGTCGATGCAGAATCGAGTCTACATGAGCGGACAGTTGGAGAGGCCGCTTTGTTTCAGATGACCACAATCCACTGAGCCATGGAAGATATTTTTGAAAGCGTTAAAATCTAAAATCTCCAAAAACCAATTCGACAAAAACACGCGGCAGTGACTTACCAAAATTAAAAGTAAAAATCCGACGAAAACAAATCCAATTCGAGAGAACCGAGCGTCCGCGGCACTGCCGACAAGCAAATGAGAACTGCAAAAAATGACAGGCAGGTTCCTCTTTAGCAACAATCAAAATTGGAAAATTATTTTTTACAAGATTCTTCAATTCATTTGTTTTTAGAAATGTTTGTAATTAATTAATAAATATACACGTCTCTGATGTTGTAGCGATTAAAATTCCATTTTCGTTTATAAAATTCTATCGAGAAGGCAACTGTAGAAGAAAAGCTGTATGGCGTGCATGCGTCCACTGTTGTCGGGAATATTTTTAAAGATATTTTTATCTCAATTAGTTATTTGTGTGCACATTATGTTATACTTTATATTCTTTGGTGTTGGAGGCAACTTAAGTCGATGCATTTTTAAAGGAGATAACAATTTATCGATGAACGCTTCTTGCCGCTCAAAAAATAATCCCCGAAATAAATAGTGCTAAATAAATGATTAGTTGCAAGGCAATTAATAATTTCTCGCACCATAAGTTTCTGGAAGATGATAAAGATGCCTTCCTAAACGTTCTTGACCTTTATTCGATCGTATTTATGAACTGCTTCCTGATCATACGAGGGGGGTTTCTGCTTGACGACAAAAAAGTGACTTGTTTACCAAACAAAATAACACTGCTCGACGGTAATGGCGAAACTGAGTAGCAAAACTGAGTAAGAAAATCTTGATCTGCGATGGTTTCTGACATTTTAGAAGAAACAATTCCCATCCAAATCCAAGACTTTTCGAAAGATGTCGAACAAGAAAGCCATTTATTCTTGTTAGATCATTTTGCTGTCTGGTAACTAAGTCACTACGCAACGTTAACCGAGATTATGAGATTTAAAACCTACATCCAGTAAACACCACATTCAATAACGCTCTTAGTTGCGGTTGGTAAAGGTATCATTATTACATAACAAATTAGGATCAACAAAGTAGACATTCGCTCTGATAAGAGCTATTTTTAGAATCTTCACGACACATAACGATCGTAATTCATAGAAGCATTCCGGCAGTTTTTGCTTTTATAACTTACAAGTGGACACCAGAGAAAATAGAATCCGAGGAGAAATACAAAGAGAATTCAAAGAGCTTTGTGAATATTCAATTTCGTGATGCGCCTTAACGATATTTTCCACGCGAGACGAACAAATAGCTGCCGTCGTTTCAAAAGACATTCCGTCCGCATGCAAAAGGATTAAACTCTCAAAAGAACTCAAACTCTTAAATAGATTCATCGAAACAAGAACTTGTAAATTATCAATGACAAAGTCATGCTCAACAATTCTCCTAATGCTGCCCTTTTCAAATCCACCAAATCACCACTGCCCGCTCCCAAAAGTCACCCTTCAAGTCCGGTCTCAATTTTCTGTCCCAAAGTTCCCCGGAATTACCAATATTGTCCCCAATGTCGATCTTTGTTTTCGGATCTCGTTGCGTCTGAACAATCTTTTTGCCTGTCGTCCAATTCTTTGTTGTCGTTCGGAACGATTGCGTCGATTTCTGCCTTCGCAGTTTCATCGCCTGCATCCTCCTCCTCCTCCTCATCATCGAAGTTGACGTCAATTTCATTGGGGTCGGATTCAATTATAGGTATTTCAACGTCATCATCATCATCATCATCATCGATTTTGATTTCATTGGGATCGGCCTGTTTCTCTGGCATTTCGTAATCGTCTTCTACGTCGATCTCGTTCGGATCGGCCAGCTTAGCCGGCGAGGGTCCTTCCGGCAGGAGAACCGGAGGAAACGAGAAGGGAGGAACCCCGCGGGTTTCCGCGAGAGCGAACTCCTTGAACGGGTGGATGATGCCCAGCAATTGGCACAACGTCTCAGTCTGAGGATTGACGTGCATTTTGCCTCCGTCTTTAAAGGTCGAGGGGAAGTCCCCCTTAGGTGGAGCGGTGTAGGCGAAGTTTTCGGGGACTGTCAGGTCGTGCCCAAAAATCGTCCTCACGGCGTCCATTTCTTCTCCCGAGGGACCGAGCGGTTGCCTGATACGACGAAAATGAATAATAAATAATAACTCGGCAATTAAAGTTTCTTGATTATAACCACGTAACGATTTTAAACGAACGTGTTAATATAATATCTCGAAAGTCGATTAATAATCGATCCGAACATAAATTACGATCCGATCAATAAATTGTGCTCACGCTCGAGGCAGTTGGCAGTAACCTCTGCCGAAGTTGACGGGATGGTCGGTCTTCCTCAGTATGGCGAGCCACTCGGGGTCGTAGTGCAGCTTCTTCGGTTGATTCCACCCCTGCTTGGGGGCAATGGTGAAAACCTGGACGATGAGAAAATGGTAATTCGGTCAGGAACTGGCAGAATGTCGGCACCCTCGAGGGAGCTAAGGTTTGCGGACGAGGACCTCATAAAGAGACGAAAGAGTTCGGCCGGGATGGTGATTATAATAATGATAATAAAAATAATATCAACTGGTGATTCCAAATTCTGAGCAATGCAGATATATTTAGCGAAGAGCATTTTAAGAATCGATGGGCTGTTTGCATAATAAAATTTCAAGAGCTGTCAACAAACTATCATCTCAATAACCTCATCTTAATAATTTGCATTACATAATAATATCAATTAGAATTATGCCATTTATAATTACACCAAATAATATTAATAATAATTATTAATTATCAACAATGTAGTGAAGAAAACAATCAACTGAAACTACAAGAGTACCTCAAAATATCTTCTCCCATCTAAGGCTTTGTCCAGTGCACAGAACTCTGTGACCTTTGGGGGAACATCTTGCTGGAAATGATGATGAAGAGGAGGAGGAGGAGCATGCATCTGATTATAATCAATTAATTCCCCATTAAATAATAATCAAAATTAAGCTATCAATTAACTAACTTAACATTATCATAATATATTCAATGAGTGAATGTATGAATAACGTATTAAAAATCTTAACATTAATAAACCTTTAGCAACGAGTTCTAAAACATCAGCAAAACACACCTGATGGGGTGGCCTGTGAACCACGGTCGCCCTGAAGAGGCAGTGAAGGTGTGCGGCGAACCAGAACCTCGGACGCAAGATCGCAAGGAGACCCATCGTGTACGGATTTCCGAGTTTGTTTTCGGCAATGTCCTGGCGGAAGAAGGGCTTCTTTCTGAGGAGGTAATCGAGGTTGCCGTGGTGATAAATGCCCAGCGGCCAATCGTGAGAGATGAAGATGTCGAGGTCTTGTTTGATCTAATTGAGGATATTTTAACATTTTTAATTTAATAATTTTGAAAATATTAAGTATAAACACTTGGAGTGGATTAATCAATTTAAGCATAATAAAAAATGTAATTTAAATAATCAGTTTTAAAACATTTAGATAATTTGCAATTAATAATATCTACGAAGTTTTCGGTGATTTAGATATTTCATTCGAATTGATAAAGTGTGTAAGATCATCTTACGTGATGCATCTTGAAAATGTCGACCGCACGAGTGTGGTAGCAAGACCTTTTGGTCTCCTCAGTGTAAGGCGGCCTCTCGTAATGACCTTTGTTGAAGTCGTGCTCCTTGTGAATGCCAGAAATCCCTGCTATCCTCAGTCCTCCGAACTGAACGACACCAGAATATCCTGAAAGATAATTAAAGGTAATTGACAATAAGCCATGCAATATAACTAAAATGTATACCTATGTCTATCAATTTTCAAGTGAAAAGTTACCTAAGTAGTAAATATTTGGTGCAACCCATCCCCCGTACGGTAGTTCCTGGAGGAATCCAGACGCTTCGTGATTTCCGCCAATAAAAATCGTGAGGACAGGAGCCACCTCTTCACCGGAGTAGTATTTATAAAAGGTGTTGAGCTTCATGAATTTTTGAGGGACAGCCATTTGAAAAAGATCATCGTAGTTTCTGACCGCCTGAAAGTCTCCGCAAATGAGCAGCAAGTCAAGTTTTGCTCCAGAACTTTGTTCGTCTTGTTTGACTTGTTTGTAAATCCGGTCCAGTTCACCGTGACAACATCCTACCACGCCGATGCGTAATTGTTCGTTTTCCATATTTTATGATCGTCAAAAAATATTTATCAGAATATCAAAAATTTCGAAACTTTACGATAACGTTGGAGTTTTTGAATTCAAACCGAAGAACGAGTTTGTAAACAGCCGAGAGAAAGTTGAGAAAAGCCTAAATTCACTTTTTATTAAAAACTCTGTAATAAAATGTATATAATTTTTTTAGTGTTTCAATAAACAGCTATAAATATAATTAATAAATTTTTATCTTATTTGATGATATGTTGAAAATGCAGGAGCGAAAATTTTGCCAAATGGACTACTTCCATTGGAAACGGCTCATGAATTATTAACAACGTTATTGTTTATGAATAATTAATCGATTACCAATTGCGAATTGCAATGCTTTTTGTCTGTTTTTGTCGGATTAAATGAACAAAAGTCGTGTAGCAGACATCGAATATTTTTCTAAATGAGTGACATTGTGAATTACGTTAAATCGCATTTTGTAACACCATTCGTTTAATTCTGAAATTGTGTTTCCTTTAAAAATTCCTGTAAAAATGTTAAATAATCTTGAAAAGGAAACAACGACTGCAGAAGATCGAGAGAAACACGAACACGAGAATTCCAAAAGGGCCAGCAGCTATTTGCAAGAACTACTCGAAAAAAATAACAAACTACATCAACCGGATACCAGTGCGAGTTTGAATGCACCTCCATTACAAAGCCTCGATCAACAAGATCGAGGATATCACGAAGAACAACAAGAGACTGAAGTTCATTCCGTAAGAGAACAAAGGAAAAATTATGGGCTACATAATACAAAAGATCATCAAGGAAAATCTGAAAGTCCAACCAAACCACCCAATCATCAGCAACCAGCAACAGAATTCCTTCAAATCCCTTCCCACCATCTTTACAGCTCTGAAGAACAGCTACCAAACGTCCATGAGTCAGAACTCAAAGACAATCAACCACCCAATTCATCGAGGTCTGCTTCCTCAGTTTCATCAGTTCAGCCATCTTCACCGTTTATATGGAGACCCATAATGCCAGGATATACATCGGAGAAAGGTAACCGTTCAATTCCGTTTCATTTTTGTCCAAAACGACTTCCACATGATGTAACATTCTATTCTAAGGAAATGCCAGAGAGGTGATGGACTTGGAAGGAGAGGGAGGAATTGAAGATGACAGAAGGTATGGCTGGGCATCGAGGGGATCCATTTTCACAGCGGTTGCTTCGGAAGTCAGTTTCAAGAAGGCCATACCAGCCATGCCAAAGTGCTTGGCACTCGTCTGTTTCATCTGCAATTGCGTTGTACCGGGACTGGGTAGTTTAACTCACTCGTCGAATATTTTATTGCTAAATATACAATAATGTATAGTATAATTCAATAATAATATAGATTAATTTAAAATCCATCTTATTATTACAATATCACAATTTTGCTTTTAAATCAACGATATTTTAAAGGAACATTCTTGTCGGGCATCAGCATCGGCTGTCACCTGTCCATCTCAAGAAACGGACCTGAAGTACCAATAACTCACGTGATATGCGTTAACATTAGGGTAGCTTTCTTACAGCTTATAACCACGCCCCTCCTTCTGATTGGCTGGTTCTGGAGTGTCGTGTGGGCTGTGGCCTTCGTTATTATAGCAGGTTTGACAATTTATCCCATAATACGATATTAATGAGAAACTGACCAAGTGATCAGTAGACATGTTATCGCGCTATTACCAAATAGGCTCAAGCCTGAAGACTTTTGTATTACATAATAATCAAACTGTATCGTGTTCCAATGTCAACAGAAAGAATAATTTCCATTAATTTCAGATGAGTATGACGTTCTCAAATTATCCACACCATCTTCAACTATAATTGCGACTCACACAACAACGACAACAATTTCCACTGTGTCCACAACAATGACAACACACGCTGAAAATCAGACCCAAGAAGTCTTCACATCATTGGTCGAACCCTCCATCATAGTCCTACACCAAGCACCAATCATAATACAGCCTCCATCAACCCCTCGTCGACGAGATAATGATGTGGCTGTTCGTAACAGCCGATCAAATCTCTCCCCGAACAGTAGGAGGAGCGTTCGAAGAAGGAGGAGGGCTAGGATTCGTCCGAATGCCAGGGCTTTGAACCCGATCTTGCTGGACCCTGCCACTTTGGAGCAGCTTGTCCACCACAGTTCAATAGTCCCTCAGCCAGATTCTACTTTTGTGGAAGTGACGACAGCTAAGGAAGTCACGTGATATTTCAACTTTCGGTAAAAATATTTCCAGGATTGCTTTAGGACATTTTATTTCGCGGTCAATAATTAATTAAAATAATCAGTTAAAAAATTTATTGATTTCCTATATTTAAAAACTTAATCAGACGTTCCTTGTAAACCAATCGGAAATTACAGTGAAAATCTTAATTTTATGTAGGTTATTGTTAAAATTTGTCGAAAAAACGAAATAAAATTAGAAAATAAAATAAAGACTGTGTAATACCTTATTAAATCACATCCTTGTTATACCATATATATATATATATGTTGTAGTTTATTATTAGCTATTAAAAATAAAATGTTAATAATAAATGTTACATAATAATAAATTATTATTATTAATTATCATTAAACATTAATATTAAACATTAATTAATTAATAGTAAATGATAAATTAATTAATCTAACATTCAATGGAATGGTGATAACATCCTAAAATAAAACTACAATATGGAAAATAAAGTCATTCAAGTGATGCCAAAGCACATACCCAAATAAAAGTTATAAAAGATTAATTTTAACAGTGAACTCACTAAAATTTGACAATATCCCAATTTAAAAAAGTTCAAAAGAAAATATTTCTCTTTGATCAAGATTGCATTGATCAGTTGTTATTGTTGGTCGTTGCAGTGTCTTTGAGGGCGGAGTACTTGGGTACTAAGGTAGTAGAAAGCCTCATTTCTTCATCCATGGTGTTCCTTATTCCACCCTTCTGCCATATTTCAGTGTCGATATTGTGTTTATTAAAAGTTTAACAAAGTGATATATATATATATAACTCACTCACTCACTCATCACTCACTCACTCACTCACTCACTCACTCACTCATCACTCACTCACTCACTCACTTCACTCACTCACTCACTCACTCACTCACTCACTCACTCACTCACTCACTCACTCACTCACTCACTCACTCACTCACTCACTCACTCACACTCACTCACTCACTCACTCACTCACTCACTCACTCACTCACTCACTCTCGTTCTGTCAAGTTCATTAAAGACTTCCTACCTGAGCTGCCGAGAGGTTGTCGACGCGCCTTTGTTTCTTCTTGAGCTGATGGATTATTTAATGATATTAATTAATTAATTAATAATTAATCAATTATTCAACTATAACTTTTAGTGGCCAATTAACGAGAAACAAATGGTTACCTTGTTATAAGCAAAGCAGGCACAGAAAGACTGGAAGAAAACCAAAAGGACGGAAAATCCGATCAGCACTCCCCTGTCCACGTCGACGACATTTGGATGGCCAATCAACAGGCTCCCTACAATGGCATGCCAGGTGCACATGAGGCACTGAATGACCCACGAGCCCAGAAAGTAGATGTCCTGGTTTGAGTGGTGAATTAATTGTTAAGTAGAGGATTGAAATTGAATTGAAATAAAGTCGGGTACGTCAATTCGACCATTCCAAAATTCCACGTCAACCTAACAGGTCATTAGTGGATACCTCAGAGGGTAATAGGTAAATCCCCCTTGCCCCAGCTAAAAATAACGTCCCTGATTGGCTTACCATGTAAGTTAAGTAGGATATCTTGGGCAGGGTGCTGTTAATGTTGCTCCTGAATGCCACTGTGGTCAGAAGCAAGATGAAGGTCAATTGGAGTCTGTTTTGTGGAAACTTGTGCTCAACCGAGAAGATGGCCAAACACATGAGGCAGATGAAGATCTTGATAACCAATCAGCTTATGTAATGTTAATTGTAACGAATTGAAAATACAAAATGTATTAATGATTTAATAGAGTATTATTTAAATAACTAAAAAAAATATTAAAAACCTTATTATCTTTAAAGACCACAGCAATAATAATAATAAGAAGAAGAATAAGAATAATATTTAATAAATAATTGGCAGCTATTACTCACGAGAATGAATACGAAATTCCACATGAAATATTGATATCTTCTCTCAGCTGTGCACTTGAAATTCAGGTAGGGGAACTTACGGCCGACCGACCTTCCCCCGAACACCATGTCCTCGGTCTCCCCACACTCCACCCTGACGTCCGACCTCAGCTTCCACTCTTGTTCGTCTACGAATGAGTGGGTGTTCACCATGGACTCGCGGTCATCCAAGAGTTCAATTTTGTCGCATGTCAGTTCAGAGGTCAAGGTTACCGTCACGTCCTAGACGGTGATGTCATTTTGGCAATGGATTGACAAATCAATAGATCGATCAATAAATTCATAAATAAATAAATAAATCAATCAATCAACCAATCAGTCAGCCAATCAATCAATTTCGAAACCAACTTGAATGTCGAATGGAAATTCCTGCAGCTCCAAGTTTTCCATGAAGCATCCTTTCAGTTTCTTCTGGAGGAATACGAAAGCCACGTGATCATCGTTTGGAAAGATGGTGGCGTATGACGTCATTTCCTTCTGTTCGGTGATGAGGTTGCTGACGGAGAGCTTCGGATTCCAGAGTTGGTCGTAGTCGACGTGTTTGATATCCTGTTGTTATGTGCTGAATCATTTATATTTAGTATGAAATTATTTACATTTAGTATGGAATTATTTATATTTAGTATGGAATTATTTATATTTAGTATGGAAATAAATGTATGTATATTCAATATGGAATTTTTTCATATGGAATCATTTATATTTAGTATAGAATTATTTATATTCAGTACGGAATTATTTCGTATTTAGTGTGAAATCATTCAGTATGGAATTATTTACTGTGCAATTATTTAGCGCGAGATTGGGCGCCATGGTTAGCGTCAATGGTGCTAAATGATTAACATAAACATTCTGTTTAATTACACAACAGCTCATTACAAACGTTGGGTTGGTTTATAAACATATTAAGGAAGAGTTTGGAGAACTGTCCAAATCATCTCAGTTAAGTAACGGACTATAATCAAATAAATAAATAGTTTGGAGAACTAGACATTACTATTTTAATATTTAATATTTATATTACAATAATAATAAAAATAATTAATATTATCAGGGTGCCGTTTGTAACAGCGTCAGAGGCGCCAAATAAATAAAGTCACGAAAGAACCTCCTCAGTGGCTCTATCGAGCAATTCCTCTCTCCACTTAGCTTGGATGATGACTTCGGCAGTGAAGCACTCTTTGGCCGTGTCTATTTCACCCATCTTCGTAAAGATGGCTTTCACGTAAACCTAGAGGTCGAGCTTAAAGGTCATTCTAATGGCTAACTATTTATTAAACTATTAATTATTAATAATCATTTGAGCAATAATCATGCATATATTGCGAGATTGTAAAATGACATTTTATCGATAACAGAATGTTCCATTTATGGCTCTTAAAGTCTTAGCCGTTAATTTTTTTTTTGCTCTCAGTTTGTGCAATTGTCAACACGGGGTCCATCTATTCCGGAGAACACATTGTTAAAATAACAGTTCATTGTCGGGTCGTATCAAGTCAAGCTTTGAATCAAGTGTCGCGCCATTTGTAGCAGATCTATTCTGATGATTGCTGACGTCGTGTTGTTATAGAATCGTATGTCTAAGCTGTGACGGAGCTGTTGATTGATCGAGCAGGTGAGTGGGCCAAAACAATTCAAAGATTCCTCTCCAAATCGTGGTGCTTCATTTATGTAGCGCCGTTCAGAGGCGCATTTTCTTAAACATTCATATAGCGCTCCTTCTCAAAGGCGTTTGTGGCAGTGCAAGCTGCATAAGTTCATGAAACAAAGTATCAAACTCCACAACTTAACCTTCTTGGCAGTTTTCGATCCATCTTTTTTTTCTATCGACTGGAGAATTATGTCACTACCGGCACCTCCTGACCTGTTTTAATTTATGTTGTTTTAATTTAATATGCTTCAATCTAATTATAACGAAATTATAAATTAGTCATAATATGTCTGTAATTAAATAGACAGGTTAGCTGCGTTCGCCTTGCAGAGTTTGTGGGCGTTCACATCACAAATGCTAATAATTTCACACGTAACCGTAAGATGCTCATAAAATAATCTTCGGGTGCTTTATAGCTATGTCCTGTATTTATTTGATTGATCAATCATCTCGTTGACAGTATGAGTTCCCTTTTCAGTGCAGTTAAGGCGAAAATTGTTAAAATTTACAGATGACAATTCACAGCCAAATTAAATATTTGTATTCATTTTCAACAACTCATGATTAGAATCAAATCAACTCATATTTTTATATTCATTACGTTAAAAATAAGACGATTCATCAACATCGTCTGGCGTTGCGGTTGGCAGGAGATCAAGTTATTTCAGGATAAAATAATTATATCATTATACGAACTTAATGCAGGGCCAAAATGTGCGATTGAACTTAGTTTTACGTTCGCCACCTCTGACATTTTGTGTGGAAATAAAAAAAAAAAGTTAAATAACTCCAAAGGAAACATATCAGGCATCATCAATTTAATCCTGCACGTCTTACAGGAGATTATCTGGACAGACAGAGAGGTTATGAAAGGATCAAACTGAATATGAGCAGAGCAAAGAGGCAAAGCAGGATTGCAAACATAAAATGGCTGACAACAAACTTAAAATTGTAGCCATTGTAACTGACAAAGACTGACAACTGCGCTCATGTGTACAATGTCCTGTGATTTGAAATCCTATTGGAATTTCAAATGCTTTCATTATGCTCTGCTGAGCTGAATGTTGATTCAAATAATTCAAATCGGTCCACATTTGTGGCAGGTTGCTTTAAATTTGTTTACAGAATGGTGAAGATTCGATTTCGCTAGGGGCGTCGATTACCAATTAGGTACAGAAAGGTTATGCACACCCACCCATCTTAAAAAAAAAAGATTATCCAGGAGAATTTATAACTTAAATTGCTGAAATTCAGACAACTTTATATTCATTTCAGTTGTCGACGATCGGTATAGAAATTCATCAACAAGGTTAGAACGAAAGATCAAACATTGAAGAACATTACAGAGGAGATTAAAATTTGTTGTTAAGTAAAACTGATGGACCGATGAGTCACATTCTTATGAATTCTTCGATGTAATCTTTGGCAGGATTTCGTCCAGACAGGAACATCCTGCTAAAATATTAAACACGGCGATCCCAAAAGTGATTAAATCTTGGACATGATTTAAGACTTTTATTTGGTTAATCTGCGATCTAATTGATTTATGTTATGACGATAAGATGAAGAGACGTATAAACATCTGTTCAATAACTCTCGTATATAAACGGATCCTATTTATTGCACAATTACACTTTTTACTTTACATTCGGACACTCATTTGTCGAAGTGGATTTTTCAATAAATCAGAATAAATTATCTAAACTTGACTTTACTCTGATCTTATGTAAAATGATTTTACAAATAGAAAATTGTTATACAAGTATGACTAAATTTCTAATTAATATTCAAACCAAACATTCCCTCGCTTGACCTTAATATTCATAATTTAAAAGTGTAGTCTCCAGTGATTGTAAAATATTTAAACACAAAGTTTATGTTAACCATCAACTTTTTAAAAGAATTTGCAAAAAAAAAATCAAGTGAATACAAATCTTACCTCTCTTTTCCGCTCATCTTTCCGATAACAGACGGATAACTTCACGTTGTCCCTAACGGAGGGCTTTTGCCAAACAATGAAGCACTAATAATTTAACGAGATAACTAATTATCAGCAGATCCGATCGTCCAAAACGATGAACATGCAAGAGACATCAGCAACGGATAAGAACAACTGATATTAGACTGTCCCTGGCGGCCTTTTATTGTCCTAACGAAGGCCCGTTATGGTTCAATTCCTTCTCAGAAAGAGAAGCACTTTTTTTCGAAAACTTAAGCGACATGAACATAGCGGCGTTCACGACAGACTCTGCTAAAAAGAGCATTTCAGCTAGAAAGAGAAAGATAGAGATAGCGGCTAGTGAGTGCTGATGCGAGATAGTGACATTAGTCATAGGACAGTAAGAGACGATATCGAGGACCTTAACCAACGGACCTTTTACATTCTAAAGTCATACAAACAACCATTGAACGCAGTGAACTCGAGTCCGAAGACCTCATTTTGGATTCGATTCCACTCCACAGAGACTGTCTTGAAATGAAAAGAAGATTTTTTTAGGAAGCTTTAGGATGGATAAAGGATTTGTCCACTCTCTGTAGTTTTTTTCCAAGTCCCTTTGTAACCTATTTATATTTTTTTTTAACATGTTACATATTTATATGGACAAATCCACAAAATGTTTGTAGAAATTGAAAATTAAATTCACGAAAACTTAAGTAGTCGTATCTAACGAGGCATTTACGTCATGAGAACGATAAATGTCGTGAATGATTCATCAAAGCATTCATTGAGAACATTCCAAGCATCGATGAAACGGACATTTAATATTAAGTGTTATTTAAACATTTCGTAGAATGCTTCTGAAACTTCACATCTGCCAAACAACGACAACTTACATCATCAGATGCAGTCTGAACTTCCCGTCTGAACTTAAAATCTTCAAAAGTCGAAAAAAGTCTAAAAATAGCTGAAATAACTGGAAAATCGATAAGAGTAAAGTCTTTCCATCAAATTGATTTCAATTTTCTGTGATCCATTATTCCAGTCGTCAGCTTTGGAGAAGAGAGCCTGTCTGGAGACAGTGCAATTCGTCGCTATTACTATGTAATTCATTGCATTGTAATTTTTAATTAAAATATATTCGTACGTATAATAATAATACTTGAAATATTCATTGCTATAACTAATCATTGTATTGTATTGTAATTTTCAATTAACAATACTTTAAATATTCATTGCTATTACTATGTAATTCATTGTATTGTATTGTATTGCATTGTAATTGTTAACTAAAATACATACATACGTATAATAATACTTACATACTTATAATAATAATAATAATGCTTGAAATATGTTGCAACATGGAAGCCCGCAGATGAAGTGTTAAACAAGAATAAAAGCTCACCGATCCAAGACACACTCTGGCCCTTAACGAGATAATAAAACATGGATATTTCTGTCAGGTAGAGCAACTCCAGTGCGATGTGGGCGGCATGGTCAACGCGTTCCATGTACACGGAGAGGGACAATGCCACTGCGCTGAAGACGTGCCAAAGACAAAGGCAGAATTGCATCATCCACGTCATTAGGAAGTACATTTCCTGGACAATGGAATGTGGAGAGGTTTATTTATTGATAAAGAGAAACGAACTAATTATTAATAATTATAAATGATGTAATTATAATAATTATAAGCGATGTAATTATTAATAATAATGTATTAATGAAGGGCTCAGATTAATTTTAGATTCGTTCCTTTTGTTTAAATTACTACAGTTTTTTTAAATTGAGCGCGAGAAAGTTCTCGGCTAATTCGACTAAAAATGATTTTTTGAACCTAGTTGTCACCCTCTGGAAATCCATAGCAGACGAAGTGGTATCTGCCGGCAATTTCTTTTTGATTTAAAACCTTATTAGGTGACTAATATTATCGAATTATCTGACAATTGTCGATTAATGTTTTGTGTAATATCGATGTTATTCTCGATGTTCAATGTTTTTTTAATTCGTTTATAATTTTGTCAAGGCTGATTGAATTAGTTTCTCAATAACAATTTGACAGGACAAATAGAAAAAAATATATATATATAACAAATAATAACGACATAATTGCCAATATATATTAATGGGAATTAACAAATTAAATAATAGCGACATAATTATCAATAAATAATAACGATCCAGTCAATAAAGATTAACAATGACTTAACTAAAAAGAAATATCAATGACCTAATTAAATAATAATTAATGCTTCCTAAACATCCCTGACCTCGTAAGTGATGGCACTCCTATTGAAGAATGAAGCAAAGGTCAAACTCCTGATGGATGTCGTCAGGAAAAGAACAAGAATTGAGTGCATGAGGCGGAAATGGAGCAGACGACTGTTTATGCAGAAGGAACTGAACGCCACGTAAGTCATCAGCGTCTGATGATTGGTTAAATTAAATCATTTATTAATTAATTTAAATTCAATTCTCTAAGCGATTCAAGTACTGTATCGGTTTGAGCATTATTGTGCACAAAATATGATCATTTAAAATGATCGTTGACATAATATAGTTTCAAATAAATTATATTTTTAATAATTATTTTAAGAAAACAAATTAGAAAATCCATCTCCTAATAAACTGGCCCATTGAAATGAAACAATCAGTTCAGCAATAATAATAATTAGGAGTGATAATATAAAATAACCTATAATTACTGTAATTTATTTCCTTAACTGTAACTTAAACAAAAATGCCAATTTAAAAACCATACCACCTGCCATATAAAGGTGCTGAGGAAAAAAAAAGTGACATTCCTTCTGATCTTGCACTGATAGGAGAACACAGGGTGCCTCGTTCCAATGTACTCTAAAGACAGGTTGTTCAAACCCAGGTGTGGTAACTGTTATTGTCGATATTGTTGTTGTTGTTGTTGGACGATTGTGTCATTACAAGCAGTTGTCACCAACAACAACAACAACAACCTTCATGTCAATGGCAGAGCAAAAAACATGAACAAATCTCGACAAATAATCAGGCCTAGCCATGGGGTGCACTTTCACATTTATCAAAATAATTCAGAAATAATAAATCATAAATAATTTATCGATCATAATGTTGCTCTAGTAAATTAGGAATGCTTCTGGCATAAATATTAATTGCATATCATAAGCTTCGTTACACTAAATTATAAGTGTTTTTGCTTTATTTCCTTTATTGTGAAATTAATTGTTTGCCGCTAATAAACCAGTACTATAATTCACTGTTGTAACATTTACGTACACATAAACAAAATGCCATACACCTCGACCGATTTTAGAATCCTGGCTATGCCACTGTGGACAACCAGTGATCATTAAATTAATTAATGTACTAGCATAGATTCCAATAATATAAATTAAAAATGACTGATAAACTAAATCAGACGAAGATGAGGATGAGTACGACGATTGCGACATTAAACTGACGATGTCGGTGTTGAATACGACGACGTTGACAGTGCTCTTGAGTGTCCACTTCCTCTGGTCCTCTAAGACTTCTGGGACGATGACATTAGAACCTCCATCCCTCATGAAGGTCACCTCATTCAGCTGTCGCTCTGTCGTTATGAATATCGGTAGCGTCTGCCAAGTGGCAAGCCAAAAGCAAAAACAACTTTCATCTCCACTGATAAAAAATGAATCACGATTTTGTCCTTATAAATTCTATTAAGACTGGAAATGTAACAATTAATCAGGAATATTGGTGTGTTCAGCAGGCTATAATAAGTAATGGTTAATTTATAAGGCCAATAAAAATTAATTAATTTATCAATAAGAACCTGGATCAATCTGATATCCAAAAACAAGACTCACGACTTCTTCGAAAGGAAACGTGGCTGCCGAAAAATGGATCGGGAAAAGAGCCCGAACCCTCATCAAGAGTCTGGCCATGGCCTGCTTGCGGGACTTGAAGAAAAGTGCCGAACTGACTTTGGTCAGGTAGAACAACAAAGCGTTCGAAACTTTCAGGTTAGGATTCCAATGGTCGTCCAGATTCATTTTTACTAGCATCTTTTTGATTTTATTGTACGTAGAAATGAAAGCAAATTCAATAAAACCGAATTCCTTCATCAAGTTTCCCTTGAAAGAACTATTTTTACCTCCGGAAGGAGCTCGTTTAGGGACGGCTCCCTCCATGTTGCCTGGATCATGATATCAGCCTCGAAAGTGTATTTTTCTAGGTTGATGTCGCATATCCTCAAAACCGTCACTTTCAGCTTCAACTATTTACCAGTAAGCCATTAACAATTAAGACCAACATTAGCCGCTTACCAATAAATGAGTAATAAAAAGTTATTGAGTAGAATAAAACTGAAAACAGAAGTCTCCGAATTACCTGCCTCATTTCGATCGATAAACTAAACGCGGAAGCCGTGCGCCATCTTGAAAACGGCAGACGTCGAACGGCTCGGTTATTGCAAGTTTTTATTTCAAACTTGACACGCTAATTTAGAAGCGTTTTGAATCAAAAACATTTTTGAGAATTTTTAACCGCTGGGTTAAAAATATAGACATTTTTAAACGCTTAATTAATTGAACGCCGAGTACTTCACAACCCTCGTACCTAATAAAAATTTTCTACGAATGTAGGAACGTACCAAATCCGAAACTAAACATTTGCTGCGAGCTGACTTCGACAACTGGCGAACCCAAGACTCGATGATTGTCAGAGTTGTTCAAGTTACCCAGGCGCAGGCTTTTTTTTTGGGCTCGCCCGGGTTTTAAGACATTTTTGTGTTCTCTACTATTACCAACTTTACCCATAAACAGCAAAGGTAAATTTTCAGTCAGAACACCAAGTAATGAGTCTTAAAAATGATGATCATATTTTTTTTACTAAAATCAAACAAATTATGAAATAAAAATAGGGAACAAAAGTAAGAATTTAAGAAACGCTTCGATCGAACGTGTAATCAAAATCCGAAAAAGATGACTTGAAATCGTCGGGCATGTTGCTGGAGGATGTCGAAGATTTGCGTCGTCTGTTGTTCGTAGGGGCAGACCATTCGGAGATGTTGAGAATGGCTTTCACGTCGCTATGGCACTGAACAATTATCAACAATCATAAATAGTAATTATAGACATAAATAACGATAATAATAAATAAAAAAAAAATAATAAAAATATTCGTTGAGTTGGCCTTCAAGGCGACCCAGACCAACCTCTTGAAAGTTCAAGTCGAGGAAAAGTTCTTGAATGAATCGTCTCGACTCGAGTCTGAACGAGCAGATGCTCAACATGTGCGACACGTCCGAGTACAGACAGAGGCTTCGGAAGGATTCGGGGAAACGCTGCTTCATCCTGTCGGATGGAAAGGGTGTTGCAAGTTCAAACTTACTTAAGGACTTCGGAGCACGTGGTGGAAAACTTGAAGAGTTATTTTGGAAGCAGAAATAAAAATGACTGTTCATGAACATCAGAATATAATCACAGCAAGATTACTAATGATCATTATCATAATTAAACAACAAAATGCTATTTTTAATTCTAATGCCTCTTAGATGATGATGATGATAATAATAATAATAATAATAATAATAATAATAATAATAATAATAATAATAATAATAATAATGATGATAATAATAACGATCAAAAATCCAAACTGACAGGAGCATTCCCTGTTCCACAGACTTGCTGCCGACGGTGCAGGACAACTGAAGCATGAGTCGAAGAAGTTCCTTCCTGACCAGGTTCTGTCCTTCCGGGCTGTCCTCGGAGATGGAGGAGATGCTGGCAGAGTGGGAGGTCTTAGGGGCAGAAGGAGAGGGCACCGATCGATGACCCTCTGCGATGGGATGAACCGGTAGAAAATGAGTGTGCGATAATGTTTTGCATTTTGTGATAATGTTCGTAATAAATTGAAAACTAATTCATGACGATAATTGTAATCAATTTAAAATTAATTTGTGGTAACACTAGCAATATCTTTAGAAGTATTAGTGTGATGTCGCGAAGAAATGTCGAGATCTTATTTATTTCGACTCACCCGCCTTTTTGGTGCAGACGAAGCAGACGTCCGCCTTGTGCTCGTCTAGGCCGTCGAAGAGCCTGCTGAAAGCTTCTTTGTTTGATATTTTTTCTTCAGGGACTTGTTGAATGAAGAATAATAATAATAATAAGAATAGTAATAATAATAAACGTATACAGATATCGGTTAGGTCATAATAAAATAAATACGCAACGCAGTCAGCAACGAAGCCAATGGTTACAACTGTTACTAAAAGCAATAACAGCTAAATATGAGACAGATGATAATGATAATAAACGCCATCGCTATTAGTCATAAATAAATTATGTTCTTATAATCCTGACATGACAGTAGTCATGAGGATCGGAATCCATACCAGGTTGTTTGAAGAATTCCTTCCTCAAGGACATGCTGATGTCCCTCTGAGAGAGGCTAGGTGGATCATCTTCAACTTGTGCCTTTAAGGACTGGTTGGGAGGTGAAAATAGATGAAAAATATTTTCATGTATCATCGACAAACTAATTAGTCAACGATAAAAGTCTTGTGCAAGTTTTCAATTTTATTTTTTTAATTATTCCGAAATTCTAGCTGTTACAACATCCAGGAAACTAAGCAGGAAAATGCTTTTATTGAATTAAGTTACAAGAGATGGCATGCCATTACCGTGGAACACAGGGTGGAAAAATGAAAAATAACAACCTGAAAAACCTGCTCCATCTTGACAGGTAACGAAATGCTGATGAAGTGAGTGGCCGTCCTCTGGAGTCTCATCTCATTGGACGAAACAAAGGGGGCATCAAAGGCCCGTGCGGTCGACACCCCGTAGGGATGCTTTTGGGAATCATGGTCCCCATGAGATCTTATGCCCCTAATAAAGATTTATTTGTCTCGTATTGGTAGTTCATTACTGCTTGACGTAATCTATGTATAACGAGTTATTATGATAACATATTCGTGGGATCGTCATGGGAAGTTGGGAACGAGAAGCGACCCTCAAACAAACCTGATGCTCTTGATCTTGTCCCTGAGGCTGTGCCTGAAGTTGATGTTCTTCGGAGTTGATCTGTGGAGTTGTTAGCATGCTGCTTTACGCTTTTATTCGAACAAGGGATAGCTTGCAAAAGATCATCATCATAATCACCATCATCATCATCATCACCACCACCATCGTCGTCATCATCATCATCATCACCTGTAGTCCAGGCTTTTAGTTTTCTTGTGCCTCTCACTAACATCTCCAACTGTCATCTGAAAAGAAAGCATTACTTGTAATTACTTACAGATTTCTATTGATATTTAACCATCGTTGAATGATGTCATCATTGTTATTAATAATTAATTAAAACAAATCAACGTCCATTACAAAGAGGAATAATTAACTAATTATAGCAATGTCAATATAATTCTAATTAATTAATAGTGGCATTATTAATAATTATGTTAGGTATCATTAATAATATTATTATAATGACATTAATTAATCGATAATTAATAATTATTAATAAACAATAGCAAGACCAACAGAGACATCCCTTACCCAGACATGGGAAGGTTGAACCGTCTTCGTCCTTAGAATATCAGGATCGGAGAGGAATCCGGGAACAATTTTGTTCTGCTGGTTGGGGGCAGTGCCCACCCTGGCAGAGGTCGAGGTCGTCAGTCTTTCTGCTCGGACGGATCGAACTTCTTCCTCGCCTTCCTGATGACTCTTGGTGGGTTTGTCTTCGGCGGAAAGGAAAACGGAGCTGTTGGAGAATTGGTTGTCTTCGGAGCAGACGCTCGTGGACATTTTTCCGACCGAGCTGCAGGAACTCTGGGCCGAGCCGAAAGGAATTTTGGTACCGTGAGGATCTTCCGGAAAAACCTCGCTCAGTCTCCGACCGGTGGCCGAGCGGTCGCCCCTCATCTCCACGGTCGCCTTGACCTCGGCGGTCTCGGAGGAGGCGCTGGATGTCTGGCTTTTGGTCTTCTTTCGAGGGATCTTTGGCAGGTCGGACGTTTCGGAGTCGGGGTGGGCTTTCGAGTGGCTCTCGGGGTTCTTGTGAGGTTTGGGCTTGAGTTTATTTATCAAAGAGGTGAGCATGCTCTGTCGCCTATCCTTGCCAGTAGAATTTAATCCTTCCCCCGACATGGAATGACTCAGGCGGGATACCTGGGACGGATCGCCGGTCCGGGGGGGCTCGGTCGCCACCTCAGAGATTTCAGTCATGAAGTCGACCGTGGAATGAAGTTTTCTTTCCTTCATGAGAGGTTGTGCTCGTGCAAAGGGAGAGTGACAAGTAGGTCCGACTGGAAAAGAAGATTCCCAAGTTCTACCGAGTCGAGAAACTAAATTCGATGCAGTCGCGAAATAAGTAAAAAGCAATTTCAATAGCACAATAACAAATAAATTACATCACTGAAGTTATAATTAGCAACTATTATTCATTATTATAATTCTTATCGACAATTGAAGACATTGATGTGGGCAGACCGTAGGACGGATCAACTTTATCAACCCTGACAGATGTCCAATTGTGCTTCATCAACTCGTCACTCCCAGGTCGAGTGCTCGATAGCATGCTGAGTACGTAAAAGGCCGTCCTGGAGTTAAAATATTAGATTAATTATTAATAAAATTATTATTATTAATATTATTATTATTACTATTTATTGTAATGTCATTACAATTTCAAAAGAAATGAGAATAATAGCAGATTGAGAGATGGAATGTTTTCGTTTAAATTCACAGAAAACATTTAATACCAAATAATAAACAATATTATAATGATAAAATATTGCCTCTCAATTATTTATTATTATTATTAATTATTTATTATTATTACTATAATGACAAAATATTGCCAACCCCCTGAGCGTAAGCACCGGGTTTGTTTCTGCCGCTCTGACAACGTGTCCGATGACGTCCTTCTCCAGGAGGATCTTGAGACCCCCTTCGGTCGACCCCACGTGACCCACGACCCAAAGGGCAGCCTTGGTGGCCTTCAGGGATTCCTTCGTGCAAGTGTCGGCTCGTCTGACAGTTTCGAAATATTGCCTCAGTTGCTCCTCCCCTCTGAGATATTCGATGCCTTCGTCGTGCTGCACCAGCTGCCCGTAGATGTGGATTGGAACGAGGACGTCCTTTCTGGCGTACTTCCTGCTCGTCCTGCGTGCGTAGCTGCAGTTGTACGTCCTCTCGTACGTCGTCATCGACTCCACTAGCCTTTCCTCCACGACCTCCACAAACTCCAGGTTGTTCTGCCTTCTCCACTTGTCCATTTCCCTCTCCAGGGTTCCGTCGTTCGCCAGCTCTCGGAAGATGTCCGGAAGGGAGAGGAAGCGAGCGGCCAGGGAGTCGCTCTTGAAGCCGAGTTGGCGGAGTTCGTGTCGCAGATTGGCCATCACTCTTAAGTATTCCTTGACGAGGTAAATGGGGCACGACATCACCACAGCAATCACCATCATCAGCACCATCACTACAAACTTCGCCATCATACATCATCACTACCTTCACCACCATCATCATCACCATCATCACTATCATCACCACCTTCACCACCATCATCATCACCACCATCATCATCACCATCATCACTACCTTCACCACCATCATCATCACCATCATCACTACCTTCACCACCATCATCATCACCACTACCACCTTCACCACCATCATCACTATCATCACTACCTTCACCACCATCATCACTATCATCACCACCTTCACCACCATCATCACTATCATCACCACCTTCACCATCATCACCATCATCACTATCATCACTACCTCGTCTTCAGCTGCCTCCAGGAGCACGGAGAGAGCCTCTGTGGCGACGGCCATGGACTGGTTGCGCATCTGCGCGACGAGGAGCGGAATGCACCATTCGGCGAACATCGGCAGACGACACCTCATCGGGATCCTCAGGAAACTCGTGCAGAACCGAGAGGCCTTCTCGGAGGTCGAGACGAGGGCCTCCCTGAGGATCTTCCGCCCCTCGGAGGAGTTGGAGTAGTCCAGGGAGGACACCACGAGCTTGATGATGACGTCTGACGAAGAAGCAGACGAGGCTACGAGAGAGAAGGAGTCGTAGATCTTGGAGGTTCCCAGCAAGTGATTGCCCTTCTTGACGGACGAGAGGCGACCGATCACGAGGAAGTAAGTCTGACTGCAGGAACTGATGAGTGATGAGGGATTCATCAGGGACTCGGAGATGTTCGACCTTTCGATGACCTTGACTAGGTGGGAATTGATGTCCTGGAGGAAGGAGAACAAAAGGGAGGTGGTCGCCTGGTCGGGGGAGTTGAGTAGGTAGTCGACGAGGTGGAACGCGATGAGCGTCATCTCTTGGCTCTCGTCGTCCGAGATCTTCATCATGGAATAGATTCGACCGCTCGGCTTGAAGACGTGGACCAGTCGCTCGAGGAATCTGGATGAATTGATGACGATAATTGATTTTACAAATGTAACAGTTAGTAATAATAATAATAATAATAATAATAAGAAGAAGAAGAAGAAGAAGAAGAAGAAGAAGAAGAAAGATAATGGTAATAGCTATAGTTAATCGAAAACATCCCACCTCTGAGCCATGATATCGTCTGCAATTTCGAGGCTCTCTTCCGGAAACTTGAGGATGGTCAGAACCACAAACCAGTCCCAACTCTTGGAGTCGACCGTGTACAGGACGTGGGAGTCCTTCAGGAGTTGGGGCAGAGATTCCCCGCTCTCCCTCTCGGCAGACGAATCCTTCTTAGCATGATAGGTCGAACGATGGCGGTCGTCCGAGCGGAAAGTGTCTGCCGTTTCGGCGCAAGTCGCACTCCTGTGAATCCTGCCGGCATTGAAGCAGCACTGGATCTGGTGCTGAAGGAACTGGTTGGACAACTCGATGGGCGGAATTCTTTTGGAGTTCTCGATCCTTAAGAGGCAGTTCAGGGCATCATTGCACTGCCTGCAAGTGGTGAACGAGGAATGGCATATTTTTGAGAAAGTTCATCACCTTCGTTCATTATAATCACAAATGTGATAATAATAATAATATATTAATTAAGATATTATTATTATTAATATTATTATTAAGTAATAATCATTTAATATTAAATATCTTAATATTATATTAATATTAATTATCATATTAATTATTATATTATTATTATTGTTGTTATTATTATTATCATCAACATCATCACCACTAACATCCTTAGAGATGGGTTGGTGACGGTTGAACTCATGATGGTGTTGACGAGTCGCGGTAGGCAGTGGTTGTCGCGGTTGTAACTCTCTGGCAGGAGAATGCTCGTCTGTAACAACAACAACAACGATAATTATGATGAAGACGATGATGATTATGATGAAGAAGATAATGCTTATGATGAAGACAATGATGATTATGATGAAGACGATAATGATTATGATGAAGACAATGATTATGGTGGTAAAGGCCAAAGAGGGCTCCAAATGTAATGATGGTAAATTTACAACTGGATAATAAATGGATTGTTTGGACAAATAATTGATAATTTAACTATTTATTCATTAACCACTATAGACCTTACTTGATGGTGACTCAGCACGATGCAAAAAAATTATCGAATGTAATTGTAGGCGGATCATAATTATATTGGTGAGTAAATAAATATTTCAGGGGATGCCCCCATTTTTTCTTGACTTGCTAATTTATGATAATTTTCATTGATTATCCATAACAGAGACCAAGGAAGGACAACAACACATGAATAATTAATTTGTTTTTAAAAAGTGAACCAATAGCATCGCTCGGCTTTTTTTCGGACACGGTGAATCACATAAGGTTTAGGAATTGTTAGTGCAACTGCTAAATGTTAATATTGTCATCACCACTATATTTCTTATAATAATTACAGAAATAATAACTATTATGATTGTCATTATTATAATTATGGCAATAGTTATAATGATTGTTATTATTACTATTTTAATAATTATTGTTATAATTATTTAAAAATAACATTAAGCTGTATATATGTGAGCTTTATTATTGTAAATGTTATGGTTACAACATATATTATAATTATTATTACTGTTATTATTATTACTATTATTGTTGTTGTTGTTGTTTGAAATTAAAATGGTTTCCTCCAACGAGCTATTTATACCCCACTCTATCGATACTGAATATTTCTAAGAATCTCTTCTCTGTTTGTATTTATAGATCGGTATTTCCCAGCTAAGTCGTAAACATCAACAACAACAACAACAACAACCGTAATTTCATCTCACCTTGGCCTTCAGCATAAATGTAATGATGCAACGTAGTTATAATAATTAATAATTAAGTAATAATTGTACAAATATTAATTTTATAAATGATAAATGTTAAACAAATAGTTTACTTTAAAAGTAATTTTT